>CAIGRP010043852.1:0-47137 GCA_903798385.1 Fraxinus cuspidata
TAATTTCATATAGCAGGTACATATTCTTTGATGCTAATTGGTGATATAAGGATATCATCATTTTTAGATTAACCATTAGTCTAGAGTTGTGCTTTGTAATATCATTAGCATCAAAATGGAAATTTGTTGGGTGATCGTGTGAAACTCAAAAGCGTACGAGATTATTGACAAGTAATAGATTTGATGAATTGAAAGTATCGTCCCACGGAGAATAAATTCAATTCAAGTTTACTGGTTATGTATGGAATCCGAATTATATAACACAAAAGATATTTTTTTATTTAATTTTATGCTAAATTATTTAAGAAAACGGTAAAAAGTGGTTTGTATCAAATTATGAATGATTGTATTGGATTTAGAGTTCATATATTGCTATCTATTTCAATTCTTAATTATATAATCTAGTCATATTCATACGTTCTTGACAATCGATAAAATATAATATATAATTTTCTTTTTCAAGATAAATTACATTTATCCTCATTACGACCCGAATATATTCTTAACCCGCATTCGAATGATTAATATGCATTAAATTTTAGATTATCTATATGATTGCACATGTGATAAATGTTATTCTAATATCTATTGCAAATATGTTAATTTTATCGCATTCTAAACTTATCGTAAGTCTCACAACACTACAACAAACAACTAATTATTTACTTGGTGGACAATCAATTAAATAATGCAATGTGTATGCAAAATTAATCAAGAAAAACAAGAAGTATTAAACTATTAGTTTGAATTAAAATAAATAAACGAAAGTGTTCATTTTTATCCAACACAAGAAATCTAGCTAAATATGTTTCTAATGATAAAACAACAAGAAGAATGGAAAAGCATCAAATTTATAAACACAAGAAAAAGATGTTATGGTCTAATTCTTGTTTTTGATTATCCATCCCGAGTGTTGATTCTTCAAGTTCTTGATATTTCTCGAGTCAATTTACGTGTTAAATTTGTTCTCCTCTCTAACTTATGATAAATTTGCCTCTCATTTTTGAATGATATGGAATTGATTTGAGAGGTGAGAGAGAGATCCTCCAATGGCTGCACATGTCTCCTAATATATAAGGTGAAATTAAGTCAATAAACACGTCCAAATTGGGTTCCAAATGAGTTTCAATCAAATGAGGAAAATTTTCTTCGCCCGCGCATAATAATACCTTTGTACAGTCATCAGTATTTTTAATCATAACTTTCTTTTTCAATATCTGATTGGGGTGATTTAAAGTGATTTGAAAATATAACTCAAAGAACTACGATTCATATATAATCTCTCTGATTCGAGCGTTTGCTATTCAAAAAATGAGTTTCAATCTTCGACTAAAAATCTGGAACATACTCTGTGCGATTGAAAATTGATTTGTAAAAATCATTTGATTGTGTTTCACTCACTTTTTATTTCTAATTGCATAAAATTGACTCCTATAAATGTCCAATTATCGTTTTATGGTCCGAATCAACTATTGAATATTTTCAATTTGATCCCAATTTTTGTATTTTTTTCATTTTCGCCCATTTTTGGCTTCTTTCTTCCAATTCACCCAATTTGCCTCACGTTTTACCCAAAAAATAAATTAACATCTAATAAGTCATAATTCATCAAGTTTAATTATAATTAATCTCATTTAATGGTCTAAATAAGTGTACAAAATACACTCATCAAACACTCTCAAACTTGAAAAATTGTTTATCCACGATCAAAATAAACATTGACTTAAATAAATATTTTTTAAAAAAAACAAACATGGTTAGATAATCTGTCATTGGTCTCAAGATTAGAATTTATGCATCAAAACTATAAACTGCTTCAAAATCATAATGCTAAAATTAATTTCTACTCATCTAATACAAAATCGACGCGTGTGTGTGTGTGTGTGAATATTTATGTTAAGTATCATAATTTCATAAAGTGATTCAAGTCCCGTCCCTTAATGGTCAAATTTATCGTTTCTTCTATTAAATAAAGCACATTCCAAATTTATTATTTTAGGGCACCAGTGTTTGGATACCTTTGGAAGCTTAATCACTCGAGTAATAGAAGCTATGTAGAGGCATTTCACAATAAGACAACTTTTTTTCTCTTTTTATTTTTTCATGCAATGATTTTTGCAATACCCCTTATTAAACACTTATTCACAAAAATCGACCCGTAATTCATTATTTTCACCTAATTTTCATCTTATTGGCCTTGACAATCAAAACAAAATTTAGCATACATGGAATTCACATTTATGTTAATATCTCTCTACTACACTCAATAACCACAAGCTATTCTAGAATTGATTTAAAGATGTATGATGTAGTTGCTATTTCGGTTTAGCATCTACGACCTACTATTTTCAACATATTCAAATTTTGAATCATATTAATCCTTCATAATGCAAAACATAAACGTTGTGCACAAAAATGTCAAGTTTTATATGAATAAGCATAAATCAACCAACATGCAATTTTTCCACAATTTATAGCCTAACACGTAGTTCTAAATATATGTGTCTTAGTAAAAAAAAAATTATTTAACCCACACAAGCATACAAATGCAAAAATAAATTCGAAAATAAGTATTTTTTTCAAATTTGAATTTTTGGCATATGAAAAAGCACAAAAAACAATAAAAAGGATAAAAACTTAATGTTTTTTTACGTTCAAACTTATAACAGATATTGTCCTCAATGTCTAAAAACATAACAAGCAATTTAGAAAAATCAAGGTAAAGAAAGAAATTAAGTACTCCCCAGGTATAAATCTGTATGTGGTAAATGGACTGACATGAAAGTGTTGGCTCATTTGTTATGTCTTTTCTCTTGTTCAGTGTGTTCATGGGTAATATTTCCTTTACACTAATTAGAAAATCAATCATAACATGGAATATTTTAAAATAAGCTCTAACACAGCCTAAAAAAAATATGGAGATCAAGATACCCTGAACTACTAAAAGCAATAAAATTTACTAAACTACTAAAAGTAACTAAATTTTCTAATCATATATTCTAGAAAGAAAAATAAATAAAAAGAAGAAAATTAGGTTGCCTCCCAATAAACACTTATTTATAATCATTAACTTGACTTTGATGTTCTGCATCATGGTATTTTGAAGAAAACTCTTGATGCCTTACTTAGTTTGCTTCTTTTGAGTTTGATCCACTTTTCGTTGATTCTCCAAATTTTAACATTGCCTCTTTCAATGTGATATGACTTGCCTATTCCATCCGATTCCAAATCAACTATTTAGACTTTTTCCTCCTCAAACTTAATCGCAATCCAATTGTTGGACAATTGATGAAGTCAAAAGAATATATGTTAATTTCTTCAGTAATTACCATTCCTCCGCTTGGTTCCTTTGTAATTAGTTTGTCATCCTCTTTGTGCTATTTTTCAATAATTGATATCTCATCGAGTTGAATGGCTGGTTCACAGTCTAAATTCATCGACAATGACAATTCTTTCCTTTCAACATTTTCAAGTGGATTATATCACTACCTTTTAAATTTTTCCCAGAATACGTAATCTCCCACACACATTTTGATTTCATCCAACATGGCAAGTTTATTATAATATTTTGCAAGTACCCCTCGTTCAACATGGAAGACCAACTCCTACAAGCATGTATGTAGATCCATACTCACCCAAATGCATGTAGCTTTCATTAAATTTGTCTATTGCTTGTTTTCTACATCTTAAATATTGTTGAAACCCCAAAAACTTGAACCTCCAGGGGTCATTGAATGTATACAAGCAGTATCCAGTATAATAAAACCTATAACAAAATTCAAAACATATATCTTCTACAAGCATATCCTCATTATCCATGTCGAGATTACTTATTGCAAAAAATTTACTCCTTTTACCATAATCAGAATCCTGCATATACAGTCGAGTAATACATGGAAGAATATCAAGCACAAGAAAGATCAAGGTAGGTAGCCAAAATTAACAAAACAAAAATAAATAATTAAATAAAAAATTTGAATCCTATATAAATTAATAAACTCATATTAAATACTTTAAACCCACAAGTACTGGATCGTTGACAAGTGATAGATTTAATGAGTTGAGAGTCGTCCCATGGGAAATAAATTAATTCAAATTTACTAGTTATGTATTGAATTCGAATTATGTAGCACAAGTGATTTTTTTATTTGATTTTATACTAAATTATCTAAAAAAATGGTAAAAAGTATTTTTGTATCAAATTATTGATGATCGTATTGGATTTAGAGTCCATCTATTGTTATCTATAATTTATTCACATTCATGCTTTCTTGACATTCGATAAAGTTGTGATATATAATTTTTTTATTCAAGACAAACTAAATATATCTTAATCACGACCCGAATACATTCTTAACCCGAATTTGAATGATTAGTATGTATTAAATTTTAGTTTATCTATATGATTGCACACATGATAGATGTTATTCTTAACATCTATTGCATAAATACTAATTTTGCCGTATTCTAAACTTACTATGAATCTTACAACACCCTAACAAGAAACTAACTATTCAATTAGTAACTAATCAATTAAATAATGTAATGGGTATAAAAATTTAATTAAGAAAGAAAAGAAATATTAATTACTAGTTTGAATTAATATAAACAAACAATAGGATTCATCTTCATCCAACACGAATAATCTAGCTAAACATGTTTCTGGTGATAAAATAGTGAGAAGAATGGAGAAGTATTGCCCGTAATTTATAAATATAAGAAAGAGATGTCACAATCTAATTTTTGTTCTTGATTATTCACCTTGAGTTTTGATTCTTCAAGTTCTTGATTCACTTCATGTGCTAGATTTGTTCTCCTCTATAATTTATATGATGATTTTGTCTCTCGTTCTTGAATGATTTTATGATATGGAAGTGATTTGAGAGATGACAGAGATCCTCCAATGGCTGCCCATATCTCCTAATATATAAGGTGAAATTAGGTCAAGAAACACGTCCAAATTAGATTCCAAAAGAGTTTCAATCAAATAAGGAAAGTTGCCTCGCGCACGTATGATTATGCATTTGTGCATTTGTTTGTATTTTAATTAGAACTTTCTCTTTAGATATCCGATTGAGATTATTGAAAGTGATTTAGAAAGATAACTCAAATGACTACAATTCACATATAATATAATTTCTCCAATTCAAATGTTTTCTATTCGAAAAATAGGTCTCAATCACCGACTACAAATCTGAAACATACTTTGTAGGATTGGAAATTGATTTATTAAAATCTTTTGAATGTATTTCACTCATTTTGGCTTTTAATTGCATCAAATTGACTTGTAACAATCTTCAATTATCGCTTTGTGGTCCAAATCAACTATTTAATATTTTTAATTTGATCCCGAACTCTGTATTTTTTTTTATTTAATTTCGCCCCTTCCAATTCACCCAATTTGTCTCAAATCTTACCTAAAAAAATAAATTAACATCTAATTAAGTCATAAGTCATCAAAATTAATTACAATTAATTACATTTAATGGTTCAAATAAGTGTTTTTCATTGGGTTGTAATGTAAAATCCAGCCTAATTGGACTATGATGAAGGTGGGTTTGACCAAGCTACTTAAGCTATTGACTGATAATTTCAAAAGTGATAAGGCTCAAAACTCGGATCCACTAAATGGACTAAACCGCGTTTGAGAAGCGATACTTTAGTTTATAATTGTCACCTCTTGAATTAATACATTTTTAGTTACTTTGGATTGTTGATCTCTATCTGAGAGCAATGGTGATTATTAAGTGTATAAATAGACTCTTGTGTTGAAGCCCTAATTCATCGTATGAGTCTGATATGTCATGGCTGTCTTCGAGAACTTTGTGGGTTTTCTTCTTCGTCTTCTCTTTAATTTTCAACTTCTGATTGAATGATTGTTTGATTTTGTGTGAGATTAAGAGTCAAAGTGATTTTTTGGTGAGAAGAGTGACAATTTGGTTTGGGTTAAGTTCTTGTGGTCCATGGAAGTAACTTCAACAAGTCGATTCAATGATCTTGGTTTTGAGGCTTCTGTTTGATACGAAATGGTACAATTATATGAGCATGTGTTCTATGAAAGCTTTGATGTATTGGTACAAAAGTCGAGTTGTAAATTTGGAGTAAAGTATTTCGAATCATTTGTCCATTACTTTTCAATTTTTTTTTTTTTTATATGATACTCACCTCTTCTTCCATATGCATTTCCTTTTTTTCTTTTTAAACAAGAGGACCTTGTTTTGATTGCTTGTGTTATTGTAAAATTCCTCAAGAATGATGAAGCTAGAATTTGTTTTTGAACTTGACATTTTCATACCAAGGATAGCAACTACGATTTGTCTCGACGCTTGGAAATACATGGTGGCAACAAAGTAGGTGGATCCTCAACATATACAATTTGAAATTTGGGGGCAGTAATTTGGGCTTGGTACATGCTGATTTGGGCTCCCCTGTCGTAGATGGTCATGAGGGCTTCACGTGGCCCTGTTTCAATTAGTGGAGAAGGTCATTTTAGTGGGCCAAAACAATAATGCAAGTAGATAGCTGTACTCCAATGGACCGTCGAGATAACTTTAAGAGGAGAAATTGTACAAAGGGAAAATTTGATCCTTACCATATTCAGAAAAATATTTCATATCACGTAATTTGGAAAAATTCTGCACTCTCGTTCATCAAATATAAAAGTTGTAAATGAAAAATAATAAGTTCTTTCGATAAATAAAATCTGTATCTGGAAGGAAAGAAGATAATTGCTTTATAAAAAGTTCATGTAACCGATAATCGCATGTCCATTAATACGCTAAGCGATAATTGTGTAGAAGAAAAAGATCAATGTTTTAAAAACCGACTAGACATTAACCCAAAAAAAAGAGGGGGTTAAGGGTTAGAGAGTCGAACTGAGTGAAACTGAAATTAATATAATTTAATTAAAAAAATCATATATTGATATATTTCATATTAAAATCTTTTATCAAGTAAGAGAATATTTTTAGTGTTCACTATTTAACTTTTATTAATTCATTTTAATAACCATTTCACATCAAATTAAAACAAAATAGGGACAAAATGCAATTAAATATAAAATAAAAACTGAATGGGATACTAAATAAACCTAAATGGGCCCAAATAAATTAAAAAGGAACCCTACACACTAAAGGACTCATTATATTCCTTGCAAATACCAACAAAGTTTGAACCAATAAATGTAATTGATCAATTTACAGATTCTTTGTCCATTCAAACTTTCGTGTTTCTTTTTCAGATTTCTGGGTACCATATATTAAAGCAGTGAGAGTGCGGTAAATGGGAGAAGTTAGATAAAAATATAAGTCCGAATTCTTCATAACTTTTTTTCTCTCTCAAAATGAACCGGATGACTCGGTATAACCGGATCTGGGTTGTCGGTTTTGGTTCCACCGATTGGATTTCCGGCTTCTGAGGTGATTTTTACACATTTAGGTTTTAAGCATCAACCAGACCGATGATTGCCCAGTTCATAGTTTTTTCAATCGAACCGGCTAGTCCGGTCCGATTTTCATAATATTGAAAAAGATTATGGGCTGTTTTTTTTGTATTTCAGTTTTGTATTTTGTATTTTAAATTCATTTTGGACTTTGTGTTTTGATTGTCCATTTTAATATTTTTGAAAATGCGTTCTTTTTAGTATTTTGAAAAATTGTTTTGAAAATACCCAAAATGTGTTTTGAAATTTTTGACTTGATTATAACTGAAAACACCAAAAACGACAAATTTGTCGTTTTGGGTTTTATTTATAAATTTTTAACTTGTTTTCAAAAATGCGTTTTCGAAAATGGGAAAGAGAACGTGTTTTCACTATTTTGAAAAATCGAAAACAGAAAACGACTTGAAAATGGTAAAGAGAACGTACGCTTAGTGTTTGTGTGTAGTATCGACGATATTGTCAAAAGGTTTAATTGTTCAAAGTATAAAGTTGCATGTAATTTCGATAACACTAGAGGTCTACATTAAGGTAAGGTACAACGGGAAGATACCTTATTTTAAGCATAAACACCGTAATAAAATAGAATATGAACACCATATATAACGTGATAAATCTCAAAGAAAACATTCACGGACCCCATGCCACATATCAAACAATCCATAATAATTTGATAAAAAATACAATAATATAAATTTTTTATAATTTCACAAAATTATCAAAAAATAAATCAAAAGAATTAAGAGTCCGTTTTGATTGTAAGAATGGAATTGGGTGGAAAGAAAATGAATTCTATGGAATTTGTTACGAGCCTACTGAGACCCTCCACCTAGTCTATCCACTTCATCACCACGTGTCTTCCGAATTGACTTGGACCATCACATGGCAGACGAACCTGGTCCATGTGTACGAACTGACGTTGTCTTCCGAACTGATTTGGTACATCACATAATAGACGAACTTGATCCATAAGGACAAACTGATTCCATGAATCCGAACTGAAATCATCTACATCCCACTGGTAGAAGAGTCGAACTCATCCGCCCTTCACGGCGGATGTAAAGGCCTGTACTCCACATTCACCACATTTCACAATTCGCCTCAGCACACCTCTACCCAAAATCTTTTGCAAGGAAATTTATTCAAAATCAAATCCTTGACTGACTGATGGGACGTGTGGTAGGCTACAAACGGTTAATTCAGTTGATGTGTCGGAAATCATTTAATGCCTGCCAACCTACAGATTAACAGATTGACACCTACGAAAGGACGGCCCGGCCTGGATTTGAAGCCACGTATCCTTTTATCCAACAGATCTCCTCTTCCCTTCTCTAGTATAAATACCCCTACACAATGGTAAGTAAAGGTTCCAATCTCATACTAGTCTTAACTAAAAAAAGCTCTTAACTCTATTTGTATACATTTCCAACCACGTCCCGGTGATTAACTCATCTCCGGACAACACTTTTCGGTTAACTAAAACACTAACTTGATCGTTCGAGTACTCGCGGCTGCTTCTACCCTATCGAAAAAGGCCACGAGTGACTAACGATGTACTATTGTGCCCAGGAAGGAGCTTACGTGGAATCTCATTATGTTGGCCATGTGTCAGAACCATCTTTTGAGGTCAACATATTGGTGTTGTCGGTGGGAACGTTACTATAACCACAATTATTCCCACAAAAGAAAGAGCTTATCGAGATATTTGGTTGATATCCCCTTTTGAAAAAAATAGATTTGTTTTTGAAAAGAACAAGCTGTAAACTCTCTTCGTTGTCCAGAAGAAGATAACCGTTAACTCTGAACCAATGAGCTCTAACAACGAAGAGGTGAGTCTGTGGAGGGCAAGAGAGATCTCTGAAGAAGAGATCATTTGGAACAATGTTTCACACCAATGGCCCCATCATCGATACCACAGGGGCGAAAGAACTACAAGATTAGCTGCCTAAGTGGCTCGCATGGCCATTAGCATGAGGGACATCGCAACCTAAAATACAGCTATGCAAGAACTCCTCATGCAGGTACAGAATCAAGGTAGTTTCCAAGCCCATCAAAATCCCACACAATCAGTTCGAGACCGAAGGACTGAAGCAGAGTCCAGCCAGAGAACTCATTCAAGTCAACAAAGAGAAGTTCTGGTTGAAAAGGAGGTGTGAATGGGCACCTCTAACTACACGGTCACCCATGCTGATGATGCCCAGGTGGGAGGAAATGACTTCCCCCTAACTATGAGGAGAGGCCTCGGAGGTCTACAAGTATGTTTGATTGAATTGGGTGAATGTCTATAAATAGGGACCAGTCCACCCATCAAACAGTTCACCCGCAAGAACGTGTGCAAAGTCAAGTCCAAGCTCATCCGCCTAGGAATAGGCGAGAGAGACGGAACCTGGTGATTTGGAAGAATCGATGTGGGGCGTCACATCAACCACCTCGCCCCTTAACGGATGGGAACGACTCCGACGAGCCGTGTCGGTCTTACGAGCTGGATAACAACGATGACAACCTCCCTTTCTCAAGGGAACTCCGTAGCTTCCTCATGCCACAAAACTTTGTTCCCCCCAAAATCCCAAAGTATAAAGGAATAGGTGACCCAGACAAACACCTCAACAAATAAAAAATGCAAATGAGCCTTCGAGACACCACGCCCGACCCGAAGTGTAAGGCCTTCCACTTAACACTAAGTGGCGCGACCGATGTGTGGTATAGTATATTGGAACCCCTTAGCATCATGAGCTGGCCAGACCTCAAGAAGGCATTCCTAAATCAATACTTGTCAAGGAAGGAGAGAGAAGCGCCAATTCAGCGTCTTCAAGACATGAGACAAGCGGTAGGGGAAACACTAAAAAGTTACCTCGCCCATTTTACTAATGAAATAATGTATTACGAACAAGTCACGAACAAAGAAGCCCTCTCAGCCTTTAAATGAGGACTGAATATGAATACATTTTTTTGGAGAGATGTGCGAAGTAAAAACCCCTCTACCTATGATGAGCTGGTTGAGATGATGAAAGTTGAAATAGTTAACGAAAAAATGATTGACCACCGCAACAGGGCGATACAGGGCCTTTCTCTACCTCAGAGACAGATCGATAGAGGCCCCACCTAGCAGATTGTGAGTCAACAATGGACCCAGATCGGACATACAGGGGCCCCTACTTCTAGGTAGGCGACAATCACTTTGAATGCTGTGCCGACATTGGCATACGAAAACGTTGGGCCAAGAAACAACGGTCCTGTCCGATCCTCTACCTCTAGGAATAGAGGGAGAGGCAGAGGGCCTAGGAGTAGACCCCGAGAAGAGCCACGACCCAACTGAACGTTCCACCGATTTTACGGCCATAACATAAGTGAGTGCAGGGAAGCCACAAGATTTACAAGAAACAACCCTCGAGGTGCTAAGGAAAACCGCCAACAGGGTAAATGCAAAACTCACCTGGAAGGGACAAAACGAGATGACATTCGCCTCGATATGGTAGGAACGAGGACGAGGAGAAGCCCAAAAGTAACCAACGACCCAGGATAGACCAGGCCACTACGAACGAACGTCATCCCATTCGAGAAATCGACACAATCATTGGGAGACCACAAGGAACTACATAAGAGAGACCAATGACCCACCTATGGCCATCTATATATTTAGTTAGTCCTAAAGGACGAGATTCGTAGAGCCTATCACGTTCACCCAAGAAGATGCAACGGGCGTACACTATCCCTACTGCGATGCACTAGTGGTAAGAGTTGTAGTGGCTCGGAATAGATTGAAGCTCATGCTAGTAGATTACGAGATGGAGATGGACCATGACCTCACCCCTATGACATCCCCACTGTATGGGTTCATAGGAGATAGCATTATCCCAAGAGAAAATACCACCCTGGTTGTTGAAATAGCCCCTAGTAGCACATCACTTCATGGAGTTCTTGGTTGTCGATCACCGGTCTGCATACTACGGAGTGATGGGAAGACCTGACTTGAAGGAACTATGAGCAGTCACCTCTATCCATCATGCGTGCATGAAGTTCCCTACTGAACGGAGAATAGCCACAGTCCGAGGTGATCATATTGGCTCAAGAGAGTGTTATTTTAATTCCTTGAGAAAGGCTGAGCTGCGGGGAGTCAACATGGTGCTCTTTGATATTGAGATGTCTGAAGCCCCTCAGGAAGAGCAACCCTCTACACAAGGGGAAGATGTTGAAATGACATAGGCTTTTGTGAAGGACCGACCTAGAAGGGTAGCGCTGGACAGTTAGATCCTCGTATCATCGAATCTAAATCATAAGTCGCCCCAATGGAGGAGCTGGAAAGCTTCCCAGTAGACTACCCAGATGCTTCCAAAGTCTTGTAGGTGGGAAAGGATATGGAGGAAGAATGGAAGGAAGAACTGAAAGACTTCCTCCACAAAAATTCGGATGTCTTTGCGTGAAAGTACGAGGATATGATCGGAATAGACCTGAAGGTCAGTTGCCATCATTTGCAAATAGACCCAAGTTAAACCCCGCACCAATAAAAGAGAAAGAGCTTTGAATACGGAAAGGTATGAGGCCCTGAAGGAAGAGGTGGAAAAGTTGATAAGTAATAGTTTCATTAGAAAAGCCATTTATCCGAAGTGGATATCCAATCCCGTGCTGGTGAAGAAACATAACCGCAAGTGGAAAGTGTGCATTAACTTCTCCAATCTCAACCAAGCTTACCAGAATGATAGTTTTCCACTTCCTCGAGTTGGTCAGTTGGTAGGCTCAACGACAGGGCACGAGTTGCTAAGTTTCATGGATGCTTATCCGGGTTACAACTAGATCCCCATGAATCTGGGATATGAGGACAACACTTCATTCATCACAGACAAAGGACTATATTGCTACAGGGTGATGCCCTTTGGGCTGAAAAATGCTGGGGCCAACTATCAAATGTTGGTAAACAAGATGTTCGCTGTTCAGCTCGAAAGAAACGGTGGGAGTCTATTTCGACGATATGCTTGTTAAGAGCCTCCGAGGTAAGGAGCATATGAAAGACCTAGGCTAAGCCTTCCAGATTCTGAGGAGGTACCGGATGAGATTGAACCCGCTCAAGTGTGCATTTGCTGTAGCATCCGATAAATTCCTAGGATACATCGTAAACTAGAGAGGAATTGAGGCGAACCCAGAGAAGATCAAGGCATTGATCGAAACGATGTCACCTGAAAAACCAAAGGAAGTACAACGACTCATTGGAAGGATGGCCGCGCTCAATCGCTTCATATCCAAGGCTACTAAAAAGTACCTTTCCTTCTTCAAAATTCTCAAATGGGGAAAGAGGTTTCAATGGACACTGAAATGTAGGAAGCGCTTCAGGTGTTGAAAGGTTACCTCAGACGAGCTCCCCTTCTGTCCAAACCAAAAATGGATGAGCCACTGCTACTTTATTTTGCCATGTCCGATGACGCCATCAGTTCAGTTCTCGTAAGGGAAGAGGAAACGCATCAGTTACCTATTTATTACATAAGCAAAGCCTTGCTACTTGCAGAAGTACGCCACCCAGACATGGAAAAACTCGTGCTCTCTTTAATTACCTTTTTCTCAAAAATTGAGGCCTTACTTTCAAGCCCACAGCATTCATGTATTGACAAATTTCCCCTATAGCAAATCCTCCAGAAACCAGATGCCTCAGGGAGGTTACTGAAATGGGAAATGGAGCTCAGTGAGTTCGACATGGAGTATAAGCCTAGAGCCTCAGTTAAGGGTCAAGCCCTAGCTGACTTTGTTGCCGAGTTCCCCAAAGCCCTCGAGATTGAAATGAATATGGAACCAGTGGAACCTCCCACCTGGAACCTCTTTATAGATGGGTTGTCTGGCGAACTGGGTTCGGGAGCTGGGATAGTCTTAGAGAGCCGAGAGAGGCATAAACTTAACTATGTGATAAGGCTCAGGTTCAAAGCATCCAACAATGTAGCTGAGTACGAGGTGCTCCTAGCTGGCCTTCGTTTGGCTAGGGAATTGCAAGTAAAAAGGTTAAATCTCAACAGTGATTTACAGTTAGTAGTGAACTAGGTCAACGACAATTTTGTGGCTAGGGACAAACACATGGCAGCATACTTGAAAATAGTCATGGAGTTCCTACCCTACTTCAAAAGGTTTGAACTAATGCAAGTGCCCCGCCTGGAGAACTCCCAAGCTGACACTCTGTCAAAACTGGCCAGCAGTAGGGATTCCGAACTTCTTAAGGTAGTTCTCGTAGAATACTTGGTTGAACCTTCCATTGCAAGGAAGGAAGAAGTGATGTGGACAGAAGGCACCCATTTGTGGATGCAACCAATCATTGCCTTTCTTAAAGAGCAAGCATTACCAAGCAATGAAATCGAAGCTCATTGACTACGGAGGAGGGCCGCTTACTTCATCCTTCAGGATGATGTGCTATATAAGCGATGTTTCTGTCCACCTTTCCTCAAGTGCACAGGAGACGAGGAAGTGAATTACATTATGAGAGAAATCCACGAAGGTGCATGTGGCAATCACTCTAGAGTGCCTAGCTCACAAGGTGCGCAGACATGGATATTACTGGCCTACCCTGAAAAGGGACTCAATTCAATTCGTGCGCAAATGAGATAAATGCCAGTACTTTTCCAATGTGCAAAGACAGCCCTCCCAAGAACTCACGGTCTTGTCAAGCCCCTGGCCATTTGCCGAGTGGGGGTTGATTTTATTGGACTATTGCCAATGGGGAGAGGGAATGCCTGCTTCGCCTCATTGCGATTGATTACTTTACAAAATGGGTCGAAGTAGAGCCCTTGGCCAAGATCACCGAAGTAAACAATTCCAAATTTCTCTGGAAGAACATTATATGTAGGTTGGGCATACCCCACTCCGTGGTTTCAGACAATGGGAAGTAATTTGATAAAAAGAAAATCAGGGACCTATGCAGTGAACTCGAAATCAAAAAGCATTTCTCAACGCCACTTCACCCCAAGCTAATGGCCAGGTAGAGGCAGTCAATAAAACCATCAAACTCACCCTGAAGAGAAAATTGGATACCTCTAAAGGAGCATGGGTTGACGAACTTCTCCAAGTCCTCTGGGCCATACGAACCACCTTCAGAACTGTAACTGGAGAAACCCCGTTCTCCATGACATACAAGGCCGAAGCCATGAGCCCGATGGAGGCTGGGATGCCATCACCTTGCGGCATACACATACACTTTAACGAAATCACAAATGACGAGCTAAGAAAGTTTGAGCTGGAGCTCCTTCAAGGAAAGAGGGATGATTCTGAAGTGAAACTCGCTTCCTACCAACGCAAGATGATGTGCTACTACAATGCCAAGGTGAAGATGATGGTCTTTTGCATGGGTGATCTAGTGCTCAGAAGAGTGTTTCCATCGTTAAAAGAGACAGGGACGGGAACATTGGGACCAAACTAGGCGGGCCCATACCATGTCACTGAAGAAATGCGACCCAGCATATACAGTATCGAAAGTCTGGACGGTAAAACAATGCCTCATCCCTAGAATGTCAAACACTTGAGAAAGTATTATCAGTAGGAAAGTCGTGGCGTTATCATGTAGATGTCGTTTACAAATAAATAAACTAGCTCTCTTTTCTTCTGCATTACTCCCAAACGAACTCGCCTCAACCAAGGATGCTCATTCATCAGTTCATCAGGAAGTGTGGGTGCCACCCTAGATGGAGCAGCCAACCTCAGACGAAGTGTTTACACAAGGTTCATTTGCTTCTTCCATTTTCTTAAGTGGTTAAGCTCAGACGAAGTGTTTACACTTAAGGTTCATTTGCTTCTTCCATTTTATTAAGTGGTTAAGCTCAAACGAAGTATTTATACTTAAAGTTCATTTGCTTCTTCTATTTTCTTAAGTGGTTAAACTCAGACAAAGTGTTTACACTTAAGGTTCATTTGCTTCTTCCATTTTATTAAGTGGTTAAGCTCAGACGAAGTGTTTACACTTAAGGTTCATTTGTTTCTTCCATTTTCTTAAGTGGTTAAGCTCAGACGAAGTGTTTACGCATAAAGTTCACTTGGTTTTTGCATTTTCTGAAGTGGTTAAGCTCAAACGAAGTATTTACACTTAAAGTTCATTTTCTTCTTCCATTTTTTGAAGTGGTTAAGCACATACGAAATGTTTAGACTTCTTTTTCCATTTTCTTAAGTGGTTAAGCTCAAGCGAAGTGTTTACGCTTAAGGTTCATTTGCTTATTCCATTTTTTAAGTGGTTAAATTTAGATGAAGTATTCACATTAAGGTTTCAAGCGGAGCAAAAATACTTGTGAACAAATAATTTCATTGATAAACAAGTCAATGCCGAAGCCATTAAAGAGGATTACAAAAAAAAAACAAAAACTTAAGGATCTGTATTTACGATGGCTCCCTCTCTCACCTCCTCCAGAGGGGCTTCCTCCTCAACCTCGGCATCGGCCGGCCTCCAGTAGGACCGCCAAACTCTTCTTCTATAAATTCAATATTCAGCTCACATCATCTGTTGGCATTCTATGGAGCCAAGTAGTTAGTGAAGATGTAATATTCTTTCGTTTGATCAAAATTATCGATATAGTTCTGGACTGCCACTTCACCTACTGACTTCACTTCAGCATTAAGAGACTCAATCTCCTCATTTTGGGCTTCAGTAAGCATCCTGAGTTCGGCATTTTCCTTGTTGGCCCCCTCCAAGGTCTCCGAGGCTATTCTCTTGTGTTCATTGGACTGGTCTATGTGTTTAGTAAGTGCAGCCACTTCGGAAACCGACTCATAGAGTTCATTTTTCAATTGATTCATTTGTATCTCAGCAGAGTCCAGCTTCATCTCGGTCTCAGTCATCTTTACCTTAGCCTCATCAGCCTCTTTCTTCGCCTTCCTCACCTCCTCCTCCTCCTACCTATTAGAGACCTTGATCCTTTGTTCCAATTCCTCATTTTTCTTATGGAGGCCCCAAACTAGATCCTTTGCCACTGTACCAAGACTTAAGTCTCTGGCCACGCAAGTAGCCAAAAGATCCTCCACCTCCTAGGAGGCGACATGATTTTGCCAATCCCCAGTCCAATATTTATTGTGAACTCGGATGGCAGAAGCGATCTCAAAAGGCAGCATTTCCAATACTGCCTTAGGGAGGTCATCCTCCTTGCTCTCCAGAAACTCAGCTGCTTTAGCGTGAGGTGGAGCACTGGCAAACTTTTTCAGCTTTTTTCGGGCCGGCTTACCTCTGGAGCCCGGGAGGGGGCTGCTATGCTCACCCCGGTCAGGATGGGTAGAGGTGGAAGCTCGGCCACCATGCCCGATGAAAAAGGGTCCCCTGTTGGGCCAGATCGTTTCCTCTTAACGAGGGAGGCGCCTTTCTTCATCTCATCCTCTTCAAGGAGTTGCTGGCTCTTACTTATAGAGCTCAGCCTTTCAGCCTGCTTCTTGTAAGCAACTGAGCTGGTTTTCAGCGTTCTCGCCTCAGCTACGCATCGGCGGATGGTGGCGAAGTCATGCCTTAAGGGCTTCTTCTTCAAGAAATTGTCTGCAAGAAGAGAACAGTTAGCATATCTCTGGCTTACTCGAATACACACTGATCCGAACTGAAAACAGAGCTCACCTTGAGTCGCCATTAATCCGTGTAGAGTAAAGCTAGAATTCTTGTCAATCAGCTCGTCGTAGCTCTGATCCTTAAGAAGCTGCTAGTGATGTGACAGATGATATCCTGGTCCTTCTCAGAAATTTCGCACCTCGGAAGGGAGCCTATAAACAATAGAAGTATTAAGCCATAAGAAATCACTTAAGTTAAATCAACTAGGCAAGATAACTCAATATTGTAGAGTAAAACGTAGGGACGGTGAAGGGAGCCATGGGGTCATTCTCCATGGTATCCTACATCCTAGCTGCCTAGAATCAAGATTTTTGCCACTCCTTTATTGAAGAGGGTAGATCTACTACAAAGGGGGAATGGGACCATCAAGGGGACAAGTAGTACCACCCCTTGCTTTTCTCGTCCCCGGCTACGCTTTTAGGGAAGAAGATGGAGTGGAACACACTGAATGGCATGTCTACACCTAGGCTGACCTGATGCTAGAGCATCCAAGACCCTACCATCTGGGACTAGGAATTTGGATGACGTTGGGTCGGAGCCAACCGGTAAGAACGGAGAACTAACATAAAGAATGGGTGAAAGGGAAGTCAGAGGCCCGCCTTAAATAAGTTTTCACTCACGATCACGCAACCTGGCCTCGGATAGCAGGCCCTCTTATTTGGGTATGGGATAATTAGCTCTATGTCATCTGGTATCCTAAAGACCCGTTTACATTTCTCTAAAGTCTCCGAGGTGGCTTTAGATGGATAGCTAGAAGCCCCCCCACTGAACATAGGTGTCTATGGGCGGAGCGGGCAACCTCCAAATGTTTTTCCCTGATCCAATAGCTCTTCATATTTCGTCTGAAGAGAAGACTATTAGGTCCCTCATTGTTGAACCCTCAATACCTATCATCTCCCCACTTGTGGAGGTGTTCTCGAACTGCTCAGAAGCCATTTACTTTGGGCAAAAATTAACCAAGACAAAAAGAAAGGAAGAGTTTACCTAGAGCTTATAGTTCGAAAGCAAGAAGTCGTCGGAAGTCTCAAATGGGTCGTCGGAGTTTCAGAACCTTCGCTGGAAAAACACAAACAAAATAGGGTATGCAAGAGCCTTGGAGATTTTTGCAAAAAGTAAAGTGATGCAATGAGAAATTCTGGCCTTATATAGGTGTTTGCAAACCCACCCAGTCGTTGGATCATCTCAAGTCACATCTGAGCCATCCAAAAACGTAGCTCATCATCGCCGTTGAAACTAAAAGTCACATAGGTCAATGACCCTGATAAAGTATTGAACCTCACGCGTTAACCAAAACGCGTCCCTTGAGCTCATACAGCCGTCCCCGTGATTACCATTTATGGTCATGGAGGCATGCTTTGGAAGCAAGCAACGTCCCCCATGATTACCTTGGGATGGCGCGAAAGCTTTCAAATCATTAGCACATAGCCCAAGGTTGTCCCATCACCTATTACTTCGTCCTCCGGCCAGGACTTCGCTTTGCAACAACTTTTCTCAAAGTTGCCAACACGTATCACTTCGTTCTCCAGCCAGGACTTCTCTTTGCAACAACTTTCCTCAAAGTTGCACTCATCACTTCATCCTCCAGCCAGGACTTCGCTTTGCAACAACTTTCCTCAAAGTTGCTAACACGTATCACTTCGTCCTCCAGCCAGGATTTCGCTTTACAACAACTTTCCTCAAATATGCACTTATCACTTCGTCTTCCAACCAGGATTTCGCTTTGCAACAACTTTCTTCAAAGTTGCTCACTTATGACTTCGTCCTCTAGCCAGGACTTTGCTTCGCAACAACTTTCCTCGAAGATGCACATATCACTTCGTCCTCCAACTAGGACTTTACTTTGCAGCAATTTGAGGGACAGTTATTACTAGTCTACTGAGACCCTCTACCTAGTCTATCAACTTAATCGCCACGTATTTTCCGCATTGATTTGGACCATCACGGGGCAGACGAACCTGACCCATGTGTACGAACTGACATGTCTTTCGAAATGATTTGGTACATCACATAATGGACGAACCGAATCCATAAGGACAAACTGATTCCATGAATCCGAACTGAAATCATCTACATCCCATCGGTAGAAGAGCCAAATTCATCTGCCCTTCACGGCGGATGTAAAGGCCCGTACTCCACGTTCACCACATTTCACAATTAGCCTCACCACACATCTACCCAAAATCTTTTGCAAAGAAATTTATCCAAAATCAAATCATTGACTGACTGATGGGACGTAGACTGATGGGACGTGTGGCAGGCTATAAACGGTAAGTTCAGTTGCTGTGTCAGAAATCATTTAATGCCCGCCAACCTACAAATTGACACCTACGAAAGGACGGCCCGACCGAGATCTGAAGCCACATATTCCCTTATCCAACGGTTCTCCTCTTCTCTTCTCTAGTATAAATACCCTCACACAATGGCAAGTAAGGGTTCCAATCTTGAATCTTGGCATCCTAGTCTTAACTCAATAAAGCTCTTTACTATATTTGTATACATTCCCAACCACGTCTCGGTGATCAACTCATCTCCTGGCAACGCTTTTTGGTAAACTAAAACACTGACTTGACCGTCGGAGTACTCACGACCATTTCCACCCCCATCGAAAAAGGCCACGAGTGACTTACAGTGTGCAACTGTGCGCAGAAAGGAGCTTACGTGGAATCTCGTTCTGTTGGCCACGTGTCAAAACCATCTTTTGAGGTCAAAATAATTGAATTGCCTAGAACTTGTTTTTACTGGAATTTCTTAATTAATTTCGTTTGATTGACATAATTTTTCACTTGGAAAATATTGAAATTTTGGATCTTTTAGTATTCGTTGGCTTTGTTTTCCATGGAAATTGTTCATTAAAGAGATATAATTTGTTTCAATTGGGGATATAATTTGTATCAATTGCACAAAAAAAAAAAAAAAACTGTCTAGGAAAGCTTTTCCCACCATACCCATGGGAAAATCTTTTCCTCAAAAACCAAGAAAATGTGAAAAATCAATTCCATAGAAAATTTAGTTAATCAAACATGCAAAAATGTGGAAATTGATTTTAATTTCCATCTTCAATGGAAAAGAATGAGCAATCAAACAGGCCATAAGAACAACTTTCTTTAGGTTTTTCTCCTTTTGACTTGACTTGACTTGTTGATTAGGTGAAAACAAATCAATCGGTCTAACTTTATTACCACTTCTCTGTTCTACTCGATTGCAACTACCATCTAGATTAAGAATCTCGTTCTTAATTTCACATCAAGTAACTCGATCAAAGGATGAGATTGTACATTAGCACCTATTTGATTTTGAATTTATCAAATGCTTGAAGAAAACTTTTGCTTTAAATTTAACCATGAAGCATGATGTCCGTCCATATCATGAAGTTGACTACACGTAAGCTTTGTTGAACAAGTTGATCACGGACGGTCTAGATATTTTTTCAAAGATTAATTCTTTTCTTGATTTTCACATTACTTATAGATAAAGTAATTATCAAAATAAGAAATAATTATTACTTAATAGTTTATAATAAGAGTGTTGCTACATGTACAACATTTTGGATTACAACAATGGATGACAATCTCTCACAAGGAGGTGGGACTCGTAATTATTTTCCCAAAATTGTACAAGTGGAATTATTCTTACAATAAGAGAATTAGTATAAATATACCAAAAGATTTTCTAAATTTGTTGAAGGCTAATATAGGGAAAGATAATTTTAATTTAGAACATCCTTATATTTTCCTTCTAAATAAATCTAAACATATTTAGGATGATATAGAATCTATTCTACATGAGATGTATTTTTATAACAAGAAATTACATTCTTCATTTATTTGCAACTGAAAAATTCTGATCCAATTTGCTTACCATCCCAGTCAGTCAGTACTAACGGCTAGTAAAATCTGTACACTTATCTCAAGGTTTGACAATTAAAAATCAGCAATATATATTAAGTAAGCCAATATATAAAATATGTAAAACCAACAATCTCTTCATTTGGCTTTACTTAATTAAAAAACCTATCAATCAGATTTTTTATGTTGTGTGTACATGTGATAACTGTTAGTGTGATCAAACACTCAACATAATCTACTCCCCCTAAGTTAGCATAGCCAACATAATTAAATTGCTAAAAATAAATTGAAGTTCAGACATGAAACCAGTTATCAACATTCCATCACCTAAACACAATTTATTTACCTTCCCTAACTAGCAAAGCCCAACATACTAAATTGGAGACATGGGTGTCATGAAGACAGTTAAACTATCAGTTAATCCATCCACACAAAATAGTTATCAACATCAACATCACTATCAACAATGACAAACAACATTCTACTCCCCCTTTTGTAATAAAGGAATAGCCAAGGAATAGGGGAAGGAACGCAAAAAACAATTAGTAGTATATTGTTAAATACAGTCGTCTAGGAGTAAGTTAGAGACAAATGGTTCGAGGTAAATGGTTAGAACCCGTCAAGAGGCAGATTTCTTGGACTATTTTGCAGTATGCTTAGATGAATCACTACCCCTCTTGCGCAAGGAAGCAGGAGCAATAACAGTAGTTGTTTCAGTCTTGGTGCTAGAGTGCTACTAGGCAGTGGGTCAGTATTTTGTGCCTCTGGTACTGCAGAAGTTGAACTGGCTAATTCTTCAGGTACATTATTCAGGAAAGCATGGTGTGACAACTCTCATAAATTCTCAAATATGATCATCACCTAAATATTAAATTTCTTTTAGCACACTACGCAAGAATTTAAACTCATTAGACAAGCTTTGAGTGGGGAGAAATATTTGATCTATCTGATTCTTAACTACATGTAGTTGTAACTCAAGAAGGTCCACACGTACTGACTGTTCAGAGGTAGGTGGGACATCGCGTGGAACCCTGGGAATGGGATTGGGCATACCCTCCGAGTTTGCGAATTCATTGGTGCCCATAGTGGGGATATCATCTTACTTGTCTGTAGGCATCGAAAAGACGAAAGGTCTGCCAAATAATGGTGAATCAAACTTGGGTGGGGCAACTTATACTGTCTAGCTCTCCTTGGTCCTTCATAAACGATCCTATCAAAGATCATTTACACCAAGTTCATTCCCACTTTGGATCCCAACATGTACAAGATCATCTTCATTTCATTTGACAGATCAGACAGATATGTCAGGGAGACAATGTTGGAACTCTCAGCTAATAGGTTCAGCTAATTGGTTTGCTAATTAGTCACTCTCAGATCACATGCAATGATGGCATCATATCTTCACTAATGCTCTATCACAAGTATGTCAAAATCAGTTGCACCAGATTGTATCCAAGTGCTTCCTCTCTTGCTGCAGGACCACCTAGTGTTCTCTCCTTAATTTTTGGATCACCATTGATTCCTTTTTACACCTGTACAGTTGAGATAGTAGATCTAGAACATTCTTTACTTGTATATATTCCATTTCACCTCCATTGTAATTGATGGAATTAAGCTGATAAATATATCTTCTTCTTCAAAGTTTCACTTGGTATCAGAGCATCAAATGGAAAACGCCAACAATGCTGAAACTAACAGCCCACAAACTCATTCATCCTCAATTTCAAACACGGTGGTATCTCCAATGCTGGGAGGTAATCACTTCGCTCCATTTGGTACGAGTCTTACTCAAACGCCTTCTATCAAACTCGACAGAGATAACTATCTTCTATGGAAGAACATGATTCTACCCATCATTCGAGGTCACAATCTGGAAGGATATTTACTGGGTACTAAGGTGTGTCCATCAGAATTTATCAGCACTCAAGTTATTGGAGAATCAGGGATTAGTGTAGAGATGACATCTAATCCAGAATTCATTCAATGGAAATCTACTGATCAGCTACTCATGGGATGACTCTAAGCAACAATGACTCAATAAATTGCACTAAGAGTAATGGGATCTACAAGCTCTCATCAATTGTGGACTGCAATCAATGATAACTATAGCATTCAAAATAAATCGAGAATTACCTTTCTCATTGTTGAACTTCAGAAAACCATAAAGGATAACCTGAGTATTGATCAATACTTAAGCAAGGTAAAGCTTCTTGCCAGTAATCTAGAAGTTGCTGGAAAAGCTATACCACTTCCTGATCTGGTAACTCAAATTCTGGTTGGTCTAGATGAAGAATACACGTCCATTGTTGTACAAATCAACAGCAACGACTCTATATCTTGGGAGGAACTTCAATCTACTCTCATGACTTTTGAGAGCGGACTTGATCTCATTAATGCTATTAAAAATCAAATGGCTGGTATCAATCTGAGTCAATCATCTGCAAATTTCACTAAAAGAACCTCAAACAATAACTACTCTAGCAGAAACTACAACTTCTATAATGGTGCAAAATCACAATATAGTGGTAACTATAGAGGTGGTAGAAGAAGAGGCCGAACAAACTTCAATAAAATGATTACTAGCTTTTAGGATCAATTGTATATTTCTCAATTATTGTTCATGAGTCAATAAAATCTCCTAATTCTTCCCCCATATTTTCTTGTCTTCTTTTATTCTTTTGTTTGTGATCAAATATTTCATTATTGTGTCATATAACTTCAACATCTCAATCCTATGGTTGGTTTTATATCAAGTGGTATCGAGCGATACGTAATTCTTGAATTCCCAACAATTAGTATCAGAGATTTTGAGCATAATTAACACAACATACATCTTCTATCTAAAAGCATTTTCTGCCTTCCAAACATTCTTTGGTATGTTTGCCATAAATTCTTTCACAATTCTCCAATTTAATTTCCAAAAAAACTTAACCGTTTTTCAAACTTGTGGAAGCCCACAATGTCATCCAACGCAATTCTCACAAAATCTTCAATTTCTACTTTAAACTCTTCAATAACTTTTCGGTGATGAGTGAATGACACTTAAAAGGTTTTCATTTAGTTCGGACAAGAAACAATAGTTACTGGGATTAACAAGAGTGTCTACCTCTGGAAAATGTCTTAAACATGAACATCCTAGGGTCTGAACTAGGGGTTGCCAGAAATCTGTAGGCTCCACCAGATAGAATGGGAGGTCTATTTTTACTACCTGGCAATGGAGTGTTAGAGCCTTAACTTACTTTTTGTTTACCTTGTCAGCCCTTGTCATCATTCATCTTGGAGGTGGAGTAGTCTCATATAATTCTTCAGAATCATCATTAGAAATTTCAAATTGGGAACCAAATTATTGTGGCATTGGTTCCTTAGTGGCCCTTGGACTTCTTTATCTTGGATAGGACTAATTGGCCATGCAGTAGGCTATTCTGGTTGTTTCTCACTGGTCCCTGGTCCCATATAAATTTTCTATTTCTTCCTCCATACTGTCTTCCTTAGACCTAGTATCTTCAAAATAATCAGATTATTTTACTCACCATAACCTTTTTACTTCGGTAATTCATAGGTTCATTGGGTCCCACAATAGGGTGGACATTTGTTTGAGGAATAGGCAACTCATGCGATGGAAGTTTAGGAGTTTCCACTGGCGGTTGGTAGGTACAGGTCACCACCAGGTCTCCAGCTTCTGTGGACTATTGGTCTGGACTGAAATTGGATTGATTGCACGTGCTTCTTCATAGAGTCCCACACAAACGCATTGCCAATGGCAACAACGCTGCTTGAAGATTTACCTTAGCCCTTCTTTCGCTTCGAAGCTTTAGCTCTTTGCCATTTGTATGCTGCAAAAAGAACTAAAAGCAAATAAATTCTAGATCAAATGTAGATAGCAATTTCAAGAAATGCAATTGAAGATATAGTGAAGAATAACTTTAACTGTGCAAATTAAAAAGGGATAAAATTCAGTTTGAGTTATTTACACAAGAAGTAGATGAAATAGTGGAAGATGGCCGGTTGACCCAGCCATCTTTCCAAAATGTCCTTTGACCACCTAAGAAATAAAAAAGAGATAAAAAAAGGAAAATCACGCCACACTCTCACCGTCAAAAGGCCAAAAATACCCTCAAGGAGAAAAGAAAAATTCTCTCACAATCAATCCAGTGGAAACAGTCAACCAGCACCGACCACCACAATCCACTGATCGGCGCCCACCACCACACAAAGAACCCAGTCATCGGCGAATAAATAAGGTTAGTTTTGGTGGCTATGAAATGTATTTTTCATATAAAGTGTAGATGATTGTTTAATTTTGACATTTATTTAGCTTATTTGTTGATTATTTAGGTAGATGTTTGAGTAGACTAGATTTTATACATGTTTTGGAGGGCAAAAATCGGTTCTCATTGTTGGAGATAGTCGAAAAATGGCGATCTTCGACTGTAAACAGTCGGCCTGGGCAGACGGTTAACAATTCGGCCCTTTTTTTTTCATATTTAATTTTTATATTTTAAAATAATATTTTTATTATTTATTTAATGTTTCTTTTTTATTTTACTTTTGAATATTTATTTCATTTACTTTATTGCTTATTAGTTTTTGTTATTTACAAATTTTTATTATGTATAATTTTTTTATGAATTATAAATAATTTTAAAATAAATAAATTAAGAAATTTTAGTTCTTTTTAAATTTAATAAATAATTTTAAATTGAAAATTAATAAATTAGATATTCTTTTTAACCAAATTATTTTTCCCTTTTTTTAAGTTTAAAATTCTTTTTAGTTAAATATTATTTTTTTCAAACAAATCATTAAATTTTATTAAATAATATTAATATTATTTATTTAATTTTTATAATTTTTTATTAATATTTTTTGGTAATTCTTTAAAAAGTACCTTAATTATTATTGTCTTCTTATTATAATATTTTTTATTAGCTTCGATATTTTGTATATGGTAGTTACAATTCGGTTTGCTTGATATTATGAGATTATGCGTTATTTTATTATCTCTTATTCAATGTTCTAACATTTGAATTTTTGCAGAATGGAGTATCATTTTGATGTTGAGTTGAGATGGAAAAGCTACTTGGAACAGTAGCTTTGATAGTTTACATCTGTATTCGAGCTGCCCGACGATCAACACGAAGATGTGCTACGGCAATCCTTCATTTAGCCCCTATACCAATTGCGAGAGGTGCAGTACTCTGGACAGATCGTCGATGCACTACTATGTCGGCTTCTTAGGCTAGTCGACGGCGATATCCTCTACTTCAACCTCGGGGAAAAGTCGTTAGTTTCTCCATGTTTGAATCTGCCTTGATCACTAGACTGAAGATTAGAGAAGACGAGGTAGCCACTGAGAGAAGCAATAGGATGTACGGGACGTATTTCCAGGGATAGAGGATGGTGCTTCTACCTCAATTGATTGGTACGATCATGGAGTGTGACCAGATGTTGGATAGATTGAAACTTGGACTGGTTTACATCCTTGAGAGCATGATGAGATGTCATCACAAGAAGACTGCTATCGACATTTTTCATTTGAAAGTTGTTGACAACAACGATGCGTTCAACAACTATCTGTGGGGCCGAATATGTTTTGAGGACCCCATACACTTTTTCACCAGATCACACTCGAAGCCCAAGAGGTCTATGCGTAAGTAGTATACATATGGATTGCTGTGGCAGTTCAGGTAAATGTTTAACATAATCAACGTTAAAATTGTTTTATATAAAATTTATATATAATAATTGTATGTGTTGCTGATCTGGGCATATGAGATGGTAGGGAATACACGCAGCCCTCGGATGCATCATTTGCGAGCATCCCGAGATGACGGATGTCCATCCGGAAAACAATTATCATCCCTCCTCGATGACCCTCAGGTGAGTATTACACATTGTAGATTTATGTTATATGTCCTTTCAGAATTTCTTCACATGATCAATAACTAGTTGAAATGTCAAATGTCAGCTTGAGTTTCTAACCAAGTGATGTTGTCGACGGAGGAGGGTCGAGGTTTTGTGCGTGAATTAGCTGTTTTACATACTCCATGCGACCAATGTCCGATTGCATCCTGGACCGAGATCGGGTATGTGAATTAAATATAATTTATTGATATCGTTTTGCATGAGTTAGTCTATTTTAACTAAATTAATAACTTTTAATGTTATCTGTGTAGTAGCGCGGTCTAGTTGATCGACGATCATCTCCGTCAAGGGGATCATCTCCGCCGTCGATGAAATCTCATTCTCTTCCATTCAGGCACCTCCCCCAAGGATCTTCTATACACGGTGATTTGTATGTCATTCTAACTGGATTTATGATGGAGATGAGAAAGGAGGTGAACGCGCTACGAGAAGAAGTAGGGGCACTACGACGAGAGATGAGCGGCAAGATATCGAGTTTACGTCAAGATGTTACAGTGCTACCCACCCATATATCAGATCTTGAGGAAGAGATCGTAGCGCTCCAAAGCGATATAGCAGGAATACGAAGAGGTGATAAATGGGGTGACGGAGATGGTGATAGAGATCGGGGTCACTCACTGTTGTGGCCAGATACTGTAGTTTGGGCAAATGGAGTGGCCCAGATGATGGAAGAGAATGGGGTACCCGAGACGGAGAAAGTGACCCCGATGATGAAGAAGGAGAGGATGCCAGTCTTGACAAAAGGTAAGAAGTGTGCTATTGATGTGACAAAGCATGTGGTTGACAAGAGGCTAAGATTATTGTCACAGTAGGTTGTATCTCCCTTCATGGCTGAGGGGAAGAGGAGGACGTTTGTCAACGGGACGTACCCCAATCTATTCCGAGAGTTAGACCATGCCAATGGAAAACGTTCGAGATTGAGTAGAGAAGAATTATGCCGGGGTATTTTACGATTTCAATGAAGTACACTATGCTAATTCATCTATGCTTCTTTTAAAAAAAATTCTACATGATAGGTGGAAGGACGATCTCTGATGCTTATAAATGGTTTCATGACATCACCACTTCAGGAACTTGTCTCGCCGACGATATAAGTGAAATATTCATATTGTTATTTATTATGTATACATAATTTTTTGTTTATTAAATGAAATAACTCCTCTATTTTTTATTGGTGTTTCCTGATGTAGCACATTCCTAGTCGATTCATATTGATCACTAAGTTCCTAGATGCCCTTACCATTGAATATCAGTAGCTTCAATTTATGGGTAATGAGTACACATTGCCCGAATATATGGTCGAGTGGGTCATAAGAATGTGGCTGAGTGTCGGGGAAAACCATGAGAGGGTTGTACGCATATATACATTTCAGTAATCGCGAATCATCATTGCATTGCTGTGGAAATCGTATTTACTGATTCCATTATATATGTGTACAAATTCGACCATTCCTATCTGATACATGGTCAGCTCGAGCTTAAATCGGAGCCGGTTGCTGTAATCGTTCACTTGATGGCTACCCAGCGGGTGTGCTTATGAATGACATACTAGCAATCGTGTAAGACACGATGAAAGCGAGACAGTCGAGATCGTAAGTATTTATAATTTTTTTTAACTTTGAAACTTAGTTTTTAGCTATACAGTACCGAACTAACAGGTTATTATTCAATTACAGTGGTGATTGCGGCATGTTTGTAACATTGAATTTTTGAATATATGACATAAAGTTGATGAAATCAATCAATTATAGACAGAAAATTGGATGAATAATTTAGTGTGCGATTTATATGAATTCGAATGTGATCCGTAAATATTGTATATTTAATTGTTCATTTATTTATGAAATAATTGTAAATATTGTAAAACTCATGTAAACATTGTATATTTAATTATTCATTTATTTATTGAATAATTTTAAATATTGTAAAACTCAATTATGATTTTGTACAATTTGGTTCTCAGATTTTGACTTTCATTTCAATAAAACCCTTCATGAATTGCATCCAAGGTCCCTTAACTTTCANTAAACATTGTATATTTAATTATTCATTTATTTATTGAATAATTTTAAATATTGTAAAACTCAATTATGATTTTGTACAATTTGGTTCTCAGATTTTGACTTTCATTTCAATAAAACCCTTCATGAATTGCATCCAAGGTCCCTTAACTTTCAATATTTATGCATTTTGGTCCCCAAGTTTACAAATTTGTATACTTTTGGTCATTTTTCACTCATTTTGCCTTGTTCTATTTCCTTTTTGATGAACGATGAACATGTAAGTTGTTAATTGGAATATTTAATTGAATATTTAACAACGATAAGAATTGAATATTTAATGATATACAGATTACACATCCATTAAATTGTTATGTAGAGGAATTTGACTTGTATAAAATCGGCGAGTATACCCTGTTGCGCCATACCTGCCGCACTTACGAGATTGGAAAAATTCTCCGGTGGATGGTATTCTAGACATACGACTACGTCCAGGAGTATATGATCCGATTTCGGGTGGCAACAAATTATTAAGTGGGAGAATATGGTCGGGAACTTCCCATTCGGCTTCATTTGACGGATGAAATATTGTTTCAGCATACGCTGCTCTCGAATAATTAGCCATGTAATAATAACTGCATAAGGTGTGTGGTGGAAATCCTCTACGCACAGTCACTTCCATTGTATGCGTACATGGAAAACTATCCAACTAAAACTTTCTACACATGCATGTGTTATCATTCAAGTCGAGAATATATCCTATATTACATCTGCATCTCACGGAGAAGCGAAGCTGATCCAAATGATTCCACCCATACTTTTCTCGCCACCTCTATAGTTTTGAAGAGCTTATCTTCCTGAGCCAAAGTTAGCATACTTGTGCAAATCTGTGATTCCTCACGTCGATCATGAAACCACTGATGCTGCAGCTTGCTACGAATTTGCTCAATCATTGCGAGAATTGGTAACTTTCGATCCTTCTTGAATAACGCATTGAGCGACTCCGCGTTGTTCGACGTCATCATGTTGTATCATCGTCCTGGAAAATGTGATCATGCCCAATGTTCAATCTCCATCTCTGTTAGATAATCCCGTGCAGCATGTGATTTACTTTCTATTTTGACCATAAACTTTTCAAACTCTTCAAAACTGAAAGCCTCTACAGCTCTCCTAAACAATGCAACGATGCTACTACCTCGATACTTAATCTTGAGGTTGCCCTATATATGGTACATACAGTAACCATGATGTACCTCGAGAAAGACTTCGACGATACCTTTATAATTGACTATCCCCAGTCAGTTTCGTGAAGAATCAACGCAGATCATTCTCTCAATCGACTATGCCGAAGGCAAGTTGGTAAATTTAGATGTTGGGATCTTGACATGTTACAATAATCAATTTGTCTTTGTATCTAGCCTTAAGGGTTGTACCATCGACTAAACTAATGGGTCGCATCGCGTTTTGTAATCCTCAAATACATTGTCCAAGGGCCATGAAAGAATACTTGAAACGATTCTCACTCTCCATCTCAATAAAAAATGCCGATCCAACATTAGTTTTCCCCATGTTATAGCAATATCTGACCAATTTAGCATAACTTTTCTCGATCGAATCTATTAAGTCCTCCAATGCGCATTCTTTGGCCTTCTAGGCCTTCCATTAATGTCCAAAAGTTCATAGATCATTCGTGGATCCTGAAACTTGTGCATTATTTGTCGACCAATTAACCATACTCGGGCCTGCTTGTGATCATTTTGACGAATATCCACTTCGCAAGTATGTTTTCGTACATACTTACGAATTACAAAGAACTCATTCGTGTCCATTTTCGTCGTTCGCAAACGCCAATGGCAGCTGTCGTCAATGCAGATAATTATGTACGTCGACTTGTTCGATTTTTTTACTTTAAACTCAAAATTGTGTTTCAATGCAATTCGGTGTCTTTCTTTGTTTAAAATAGTTGCTTGACATATAAATCTTCATCATATAGAGGTCTGTGTACTCGATCTAGGTTGTGAGCTCACACCCGACTCTTGTCTCCGATGGGATAAAGCAATCAAATTCTCACTTGTAAATTCATTTTCATTCTCATTGTCTTGAACTATTGAGAGAGTTCTGTGAGTAATAGTAAAATCATGGTGAGGAACAAACTGTATCGGGAATAATCACATCATCCTCACAATCTATCTCCACTGTGTCCCAAAAATCATTCACATTACGATCCCCTCCATTGAGATCTTCATGCTAACTCTCAAGGACATTTTTCTTCGATAAAGTTACGCAAATAGGAGTCGAACGATTTTGGTTCAGTTCAATTAAAAAAAATTCAATGAATTTTTTTCTCGTTTTTGTTAAAAAGAATTATAAATCTGTTTAAGATCGTAAATTTTTATTTGGCTATGTCGAGATAAGATTTAAAGATTAAAACAATGTACTAATTTAACAAAAGCGAAATTAAAATACGTAAATATACTTGCAGATTCCGAGTGATGGCTATAAACAATATTTTCTTGTTGAGCATTTGATAAATTTATGAGATTTAGCTTTGAAGCAGATGAAAAATGAAACAGTTTGTATCTATGTTAGAATAAAGAGATAAAGAATTTGATTTTGAAATTTTAAGTGGGAAGTATTTGAAATTCTTTTCAACTTAGAAATGGTATTATTATATTTTAAACAATACCATATTTTTTTAATTATATAATACATTTAAGGGTAATTTTGTCTTTTACGCATTGAAAGGCTATTGTGGTGAATGGTTTAAAATTTTGATCAAAGTGGAAATCAACCATGTTGACGTGGCCAATTTGAAAAGTGTGAAGTGTTGGAATAAAGAGAGAGAGAATTTGATTTTGAAATTTTAAGTGGGAAGTGTTTGAAATTCTTTTTAACTTAAAAATGGTATTATTATATTTTAAACAATACCTTATTTTTTTAATTATATAATACATTTAAAGGTAATTTTGTCTTTTACGCATTGAAAGGCCATTGTGGTGAATGGATTAAAATTTTGATCAAAGTGGTAATTAGCCATGTTGACGTGGCCAATTTGAAAAGTACCCCAAGAAGTAACCATTCAATGAGAATGTTCACGCATGAGTTATGAGAAAACTAATTTTGAGCAGTTACGAGATAACTACCCCGCTTCTTATAATTAATTCATTTTCCATCTTTTACTCCTAGGCACAATTTTTTAATCCCAAACACGATTGAACCGTCCCATAATGTTTTACCTAGATTTTATTTCCAAAACTGGATCAATTTTTCCCTTTGCCGTGGAGACAAGACGTTGCTGCGTATTTTAGATTGTGAATAAGAAAATTTGTAAAAAGCCCACACAGGTCAATGTCTCAAGATAAGTTAAAGTAATAAAAAAAAAATTGACATTATTTTTATATTTATGGGCAAATTTCATAGTCCATCAATTTTCATAACTAGTCCAAAATCATCAGAATAATTCTTCTAATCAGATGTCTGTGTATAATTAGATTCAACTAATTTACCAGATTATGATGTGAGAGTGTCATAAGACCATTCAAACTAGTCAATCATAACTCGTACCCTGACCCAAGTTGAAATTTGTCAGTGAACAAATATACAGATTTTATTTCAAATCAGTCATCTTTTGATATTGTCTCTATGGATAGAAATATGTGTGTGCCAGGCATGAGCTTAAATGTATATTTTTCGATATCCTTTTCTATGTTCATTATGTTGATTCTTTTCTCTTTCTTTTTAAATCATAATCTTTTGAGTTCATGGAGTTGACTTTCATACAATTTTACGGGTAATTCTTCTTTCATGATTTATGATTATTATCAAAGATGGCTTCACAATCTATGGTGGTAGACCTCTCCTCCAATGAACCTGCTTGTTAACACGACAACATATAATAGTATAAAGAGATATAGATACTAACCATAGGTTCACAATTAAGTACATGTCACTTTGAAAATGACAAAACCTGTCAATAGATGAGCAAAATTAAACTAGTCATGGTGTCTTTAAAGTATGCTTATCTTATTACAATTTAGCATAAGGTATAATAAGCACAGCATACTGATTGGATAATTCAATTTCATTCCAATAATCATAACCAATAAAAAATTCACATCATGTGAAATTTGCAAGAAATAACCATTTTATTTTATTTTTTTATTTTTACTAATTTTTGGTTTAAGAAAATACAAAAATAGATGCACCCAGAATGAACACACAAAATAAGATAAAGATAAAGTACATCAAGAATTGTTTAATACGATATCCAAGACTTTTCGTAAAGTTTCAAATCTAATTGTGTCCAAATACTAGTAAGTAAACCAGTCAACCAACGTTTAGTATGTATGTATTCTAGGATAATTACTTTTCTTTCGACCAAATCCTTAATGAAATGATGTATAATATCAATGTGTTTGATCCTAAAGTGCTGAATATGATTTTTAGAAATATTGATAGCACCCGTTTTATCACAAAACATAGTAATGGAATCCCTATCAATGTCATAGTCACTGAGTATTTGTTTCATTTAAAGTAACTGAGTACAAAAACAACCAACAATACTCAACTTCTACGGTAGATAAGGATATGGAGATTTGTTTCTTACTCAACCATACAATGAGATTGTTACACATGAAGAAGCATCATCCTATAGTGCTTTTCCTATAATCTAGGTTTCCTACCCAACCAACGTCAGTATATTCTGTAATATGTGAATCATCCTATAGTGCTTTTCCTATAATCTAGGTTTCCTACCCAACCAACGTCAGTATATTCTGTAATATGTGAATTAGATTTATTATCATAACATAACACAAAATTAGAAGTATTGTTCACGTATCGGATTATGCGCTTTCAATTGCCAAGTGAGATTCTTTGGGTTTGGCTTGGTATCGTGTACAAACTCCAACATTCAATTAAAAATTAATTTAATTTAACGTGTATAACTCTGGACATGCATTAACCAGAACTTTCTGTAAGCAGTTTTAGTGGTCTTACTAGTACATACGAGTTTTTGCTATGTTCGTGACTACATTTTAATGAATATGAAATTTAATTAACAACGTAGAACGTGAACAATAATATAACGTGATAAACCTTAAAAAGGAAATATTCATGGGCCCCATGGCAAGGATCAAACAATCTACTTATAGTTTCATAAAAAATACAATAATATTCTATTTTTGTAATTTTTCAAAATTAACAAAAAGAATAATCAAAATAACTAAAAATAATTCTCTTCCGTTTCTTCTTCTTTTGACTTGTTGATGAAGTGTCAAACACCCCATCTTGACTTCATCACCGCTTTCATATCGTACTAGGTCACAACAACCACTTGAATTAAGAACCTCTATTTTAACTTCACACCAAGTAGCTCGATCAAAAGATGAAATTGTACATTAAGCACAAATTTGATTTTGAATTCTTCAAAGGTTCGAAGAAAAGTTTTATTTTGAATTTAACAATGAAGTATGATGTCTGTTCGTACCATGAAGTTGGTTGCACTTAAGCTTTGTTAAACAAGTTGAACATGGATGATCAAAATAAATTTTCAAGGCTTAATTTCTTTCTTGATTTCTTACATTATTTATTGGAAAAGTGATTATTGAAATAAGGAATTAATTCTTGCCTAATAATTTGCAATAAAAACAATAAGAGAATTAGTATAAGATATGCCAAAAAAAAAAAAAATTTTAATTTGTAGACGGCTAATATAAGGAAAGATAATTTTATTTTTAGCATATTCTTATGTTTTTCTTCTAAAGAAATCTGAAAATATTCAGGATGATATAAAATGTATTATACACGAGCTTTGTTAACGAGAAATTAGATTCCATGATAAGGAAAAATAATAAAATTCGTGGCTCTATTATCATCCAATCAATGAGTACACGCTACCGGCAAAACATGTACACATATCTCAAGGTTTGACAATTAAAATGAGGAATATATATTAAGTCTTCGTTTGAGCTCCAATTTTTTCTATCAAAATGCATTATTGAACGGTGATTTGACTTCATTTTAACTACACATTCTTAAATAAAATAATATTAAACGCAAACCCAAAAATTTTTCTTATTTTTTAACAATACATTTTCCATCATAATACTATTACAAAATGCATTTTTTTGAAGAAAATGAGGCTCAAACAAGCCCTTAAGTAAGTCAATATATAAAATATTTAAAAGTATGCCACACATTTTTCTACCAAAGATATTTGAAAAAGTGGAGAATTGTTAGTGTTGTTCAGATATTAGAAGGCCAAGGTAAGAAAATTGGGATTTAAAGAGCATCCACGGGCAGTGTGAAGTGTCTCGGCAGCCATTTTGTCAATATTGGCAATAATTGAGAACAGACTATCAGTCGGCAATTTTCACTTACTATGAAAAGCTTTCGAATGTCAGCGAGAAATTATTGGCGTCAACGTAATTTTTCCTTCTTTATGCGAGTTTCTATTTCCAGTAATATCTGAATTTGTAATCCATTGAAACCTACACGTTTTAGAACCATTTCTAAGCATGTTCTAGAGTTATTTACAATCGATTTAAATTATAAATGAATAGAAATAAGTACTTGATAAATAAATAGTACGTACAAGTCCAGAAAATGTGATAAAATTAATTATTTAACCCTTCAAACGAGCTTTAAAATGAATTAAAAATAATTTATTCTTTAGATACCGGTACACTAAATAATTGAATAATGCTATTCATTACCACCACTAATCATACATGTCTATGTAGAAATGGGACCATGGGGAGAATTTACGCCTAAAAGTCTTGACAACTGATTATTAAGACATGATTCGACATTTTTGAACCACGAAACCCTCGGTTTCTATTTCTGTTGTAGATGTAACATCATTAGATATTACAATCCGGAGTAAAACGAAGATAATGTATTGACAAGAAAGTTGGAGGAGATACCATATCTATCTAATTAGGAAGCATGCAGATCCCAAAATTGCATGTACTTCTCCAAAAACGACTTCTCCAATGGAGAAACGAATTAGATATTTACCAATTCATATAGGTCCTTGAGTAGATCCTACGTTAGTCCTAAGACGTTGTTGGTCTCTAACTAGAAAAGAAAATATTTGAACTGGAAAAAATTCTGGTCCAATGGGTCCATAAAAAAATTGTTAGGCTAAGGGATATTATTGGACCGGACAAAACAACAAGCAATGAAACCAAAGATGGATAAAGCCATTAAACTACAAAATATCCTCGTCATTTCCTCTCCTTTTATAGGATAAGGTTTCTTCTAGAGGATATGAGGCATTCACTCGATACAAAAAGATTCATCAACAAGGGATGTGTAGGTAGGACCTAAGCCGATAAAAAAGCTCTTACTTGACTAAATTTTAATTGAAAGGAAAGAAAGAGAAGAAATAACTAACTCAAAACGCTTTTTAAAGGATTATGTGTACAATTAGTCAAGTAAACCCTTCTGGAATAAATATTCGTCTGCTTGTGTATCTTCAAGTGCTATTTTATTCAATATTTGTTCAATTACTTCGATGCATCATTCATGGTCCTCTCATACTATGAGAAGATCTTCTCAATGCTCTGACGCTCACATTGAATATGGAATGAACTATCTTACGACATTCTGAACCCAGCCTACATACTCACTATAATGGATGAAAAACCCAACATTTGGAACATACTGTAGCCCCATGTGGCGAAGATCCTACATTGAGGTGCCAAAACTTCCTCTTGACTAGATCATTGATATAAATAATAGCCAAATTACCAAATACGACTTCCATATATTCCCAATAAAGTGGAAGAACCATCTTCTCTCCATACAACAAGCAATGGTAGCCAAATTGAACCTTCAGCCTTATCTCATTCTGGAGAATCTATCACCTGACCCGATGGAGCTGTCTAGTTTTAAAGTCCTCAAAAACAAAACCCCATCTATTAGAAATTTTTAAGCATTTTGTATAGTTGATTGTATACATGCTATGTAAAAAAAGACAGAAGCGATGATTATTCTATCTATTTTCGTCATATAATGATTATTCCATCTTGTTTCATTTTTGTATCATAATTCAATCAAAATTTATCGAGTTGTTCTATTCTGTAGCTTCAATGAAACTAGAATATTTAACTAATGCCCTCAATTCATTTCTACCAATGCTAAGATCAAACATTTTTGTACAAATACTAGAGTAAAGTTGCTCTATACTATATTAACCTATATTTTTTCTTCTATATATGATATGAGCTACGCGCATCAGCAATACGATCCCACTTTACTTTATCACTCAACTGTACTTTGTGCTTAGGTCCCTTCTTCCGTTCCCCAATTAAAGAAGGAGTGTAGGTTTCCCAAAAATGTAGGACCTTCCTTCTATTTCCCAACTGCGGAGTGCTAGAAAAGAAGAATTGTTTTTTAGAAAGGTACGGAATGTATCATCAAATATTCAATACGATTCCACAAGATCGAATTTCGTTCAATTAGTGGATTCTAGCCAACTAAAAGAATCTTCTGATTAATCCAGAGATCATTTGGATTCCACTAGGACACCAATCATGTAATAATCAAAAATCTCCCACATTGACTAATAAATTGATGAAGAACACATCTCATTTGAAGTCAAGAAAAATAATCCATTTAATTTTCAACAAATGTAGGCTAAGTGGTGGAAATAACAATCTTAACTTCTTAAAACATGAACAAAGATGGGTCTTAGCCTTAAAAAAAAGGTTTTTCTCCTTAAAGATAGTGCAGAAGGTATTCTAGGGCTTCATGTGATTCGTTCGATCTGCAGGACTACCATGACTCATATACTCTCTAAAACTCATACATTCCTTATTAATATTTAGAGACCTATCTCTAGAGCACATGTTTAGGATTGGCCTTAGTGTTATCAATGCACAGTATGAACATTAGCGGAGCCAACACCTGGTAAGGGGGCACAACCACTTATGCTGGCTTTGCCAAAATTTATAGGTTGGCCAGCAACAAGATCGCCACCCGTGAGGCATGAAGGACATGATAGATTTGCCATTTTTTTAGAAAAAATAGTAGGCCTTGAAGTTGAAGTCTTGAACTCTCGAACCATTCCGTTGGCATTGTGCCGAGTTTGACGATAGCAACTTCCAAATCCGCGGTAGTCCTTAACAATTTACTTGCTTACCTCAAGGTCAAGTAAGCGCCCAAAACCAGCACCTTCTTCCTTTCTCTTATTTAATCTTTTTTTCCCTTTCTTTTTTTCCCTTTTTCTTTCGTGTCTCTCTGTTTCTAGGTCTCTGCTTTTGTTTTCTTTTCAGCTTTTCTATTTGGTTAAGTGAGAAATGGATATGTTTGAGAATGGGAAATTTATTAAAAAAGCATAGTCAACCATAATGTTTGGTAAAATAACTTATATCAATACTTATTGTTCAAGGAGCCTATAGTCTATTTGATCATATACTAAAAGTCGTAAATTCCCTTAAATTGTAATGACTAAAATGTCAATTTGGAGATCAATATTTACCATATCCCCAAACATAAATCCCTAAACCCTTCTTCATTCTACAGTTTCCAAAACCCACTTTCACCATATTAGGCCCACCTTCAAATCCAAGTTTCTTCTTCTTCATCTACATTATCTACACTCTAAAAGTTTCTTTATTTGAACCAAGGACAAATCAAACACTACAAATTTTGAAAGTGGGTGAACAAGAATCGATTTCAATTGTATGCTTTATAATTTGAAAATTGACAATTTCTTGTTATTTTTCTTGCTATTTTCTAGTTGTATACTATAAAGTTGGGTAAGAAAATTTTGCTGTTAAATATAAAAACGAAATGTTGCAATTTTCTATAGTTGGAAGCCTTTTCTGTAGTTGGGTGCCTTTTTTCTGTAACTGAGTACTGTTGTAATTTGATAATGGTGGTATTGATGTAGTTGTTTGCAAATTAGTCATTTCTCAATTCTTTTATAGCATTATATTATATTATATTATATTAAATAAACTTAAAAGGCACATACACGCTTTACACTACGTAATGCCTTTTTATTTACTTTTGGTTTAAATCTATTATGTAACAATATTGGTTTCCTTTTGTTTATTATTGAAGCTATATTTTATAATATTCGATTTTGATAATTAATGGAATAATATATTACTTTTTTTTTTGTTGAATTGCATATATGGGTTTTACTGCAATGATTATCATTTGTTATTTTGTTGAATTTGAAAAGAGTTATCAAGGTGATTGGATTTCGAAATGGATAGGGAATGATCAAGACACTGCAACAAATTTTTTTGTGTGAAAAAAATATTTCATATATGGAGTTGTATGAGGAAGTCAGAAAAGTGGTTAAGGTTGATTATGTCATGTATGACATCGAAATGAAATTTCTCGTACCTGGCATGGCAAAATTATTAGTTCCGCCAATTAATATTAATTGTGATATGGATGTTAATTGGTATCAAATAAATATTTCATATATGGAGTTGTATGAGGAAGTCAGAAAAGTGGTTAAGGTTGATTCTATTATGCATGACATCGAAATGAAATTTCTCGTACCTGGCATGGCAAAATTATTAGTTCCGCCAACTAATATTAATTGCGATATGAATGTTAGTTGGTTTCTCTCTTTGTGTGATAAAGTTCCAATTTGTGTAACCTTCGTGGAAAAGGGTTATGTTGATAGACATGGAGCTTGATATGGTAAATATTTAGAAGAATCATGAATACAATTCTAAAGTTTTTGTAGATAATATGAAAGATATGTAAAAAGATAAGTCCGGTGACAATTATATGCTACCTTGTCTCCATTTAATCAAAATTGTGAAAATGATTGTGCGACCCTTACAAGTGATGATTATTGGGATAGGGTAGAAATAGTGCATAAAAACCACGAAGATGATTCTCATGTGGTAAATGAAGACAATGTTACTCATAATACACGGTTTATAGTTGTAGATGTAGCATTTCACAAGTTTTTTGTCCGAATCATTGTGGAACATCAGTTAAGTTTCCTGAGGCCGATGATGTACACGTTAGCCAAATTTTTTGCAGCAAGAAAAATCTCCAAGCTTCACTACAAATGCTTGCTTTTAGAAACTCTTTTGAATTTAAGGTCACTAAGTCAAATAAGAATACATATGTAGTAGTTTGTGTTGAGGAAATTTTCAAAATGGAGTTCGTTGGCAATACGGTTGAAGGAAAGTTATGAATTTGAGATTCGAAAGTATTTATGTTACCATAATTGTTCACTTGATGTTCGCTACAAAGATCATAGACAAGCTAGTTGTTAGATGTTCGAAAAACACATCATGATGAATTTGAGGATCCCATCATTATATACAGACCTTCGAACATTCAAAATGATATTTGTCGGGAGTTTAGCATATATATAAATTATTATAAGGCATGGATGGCTAGAGAATGTGCTTTGGAGCTATTAAGGGATTCACTTGATCTTAGTTATGATAGATTGGCCAAATATTGCAATATTCTAAAGAAGAATAGTCCCGGTATAATAACGTTCATTAAGGTTGATAATGAAAATCGTTTCAAATACTTTTTTATGGCCTTAAGACCAAGCATACGTGGTTTTCACTCATCAATGAGATGGGTCATTTTTGTGGATAGAACATTTCTCAAATCTAAATTTCAAGGTACGTTATTCCGAAAATGACGATCATGGACTTGGTTCTTCAATAAGTTGTTTCACGTAAACAAGTATGTTGGAAGGGCTTGTTTTTATTTCTGATCATAATGATAGCATTCATTAAGCTATAGAGATTTTTTATCCTAATGCACATCATGGATGTTACATGTGGCATCTACAACTAAACATAAAATCTAATTATCATAGGACTAATATTTTCCATTGTTCATGGCAATGGCAAAGGATTGTAGTTTGATTAATTTTGAAAAATCAATGGCAAATCTATATCATAAAAGCTCGGCAATTGGAGATTACCTAGAAAAGAAAGTTGGGTATGAATTTTGGTCTTGAGGACATTTCAAAGGAATTTGTTACAATATTATGACAACTAACAATGCAAAGGAGCTGATAGTGGTACCAATAAACGAGTACGAATTACATGTGGGTGTTGAAAATGAAATGCGTATTGTTCACTTGGAGGCAAGAACCTTATTTGTAAGGAATTTGATTTGGAAAAGCTTCCTTGCAAACATGCTCTTGCTGTAGTGAAGTTTAATTGAATATCTTATTACAATTTGTGCTCGCCTTATTATAATAGTACTAGTTGGAAACAACCATATGTTGAATGTATATATCCAGTGGCAAATGAGGCTAACTTAGAAATTTCCAATCAAACTAAGGTGTTACCACCCCTTTTAAATCAACGACAAAGTGGGTACTCAAAAAACCGTCGGATTCCATCAATATGGAGAAAAAAAAGACTCGTAAATGTAGTAGGTGTGGTCAAAAGGACCATAATCGCCTAACTTACAAAAATGCTCTAGACTAGTAGACAGATCATGAGACTTTTTTTGTCGAATGTAATCTTGAAATTGTGGATAAATTATGATGGTTTTTGATAGATTGTGATATTTTTGATAAATTGTTATGGATGAATGTTAATTGGTCAATTTAGTCTTTACATTATGATTGTTTTTTGATAAATTCTTATAGTTGTTTCGGTCAGATATCAGAAACTATGACATCAGCTATATTTGTTAAGGCGAAAATGGCATATGGTTGTTTTAAACGTATAGCTGACGTTTGTACTCAATTTTGTGTTCATTTCTATTCATTCACGTTTGTTATGGATATATGAATGTTAATTGTTGAACATAATGTTTCAGTCACATTTGTTCGTTTCAGATCATTAATGTTCGTAACCACGTGAAATGTAGGGATGAAAGTTTTAACTACATTTCGACATTATGGTCGACACATTTGTTGAATCGATAGTGAGTCATTCCATAATCCAGTTTGAAAATACACTACACTTGGCAGTAAAAGAAAAACGTAAGTAGCAAATATGGTTTCTAAAACATAGCACGTGTAGTCGTTCATTGTGTACGAGTAATGAAAGATGTTTCAAACACTATTTTACTAGTTTTGGAGTAAAATCGGTACCTCGTGACCTAAAACGGCATCTAATCGTTTTAAACGTATAGCTGACATTTCTACTCATTTAATATTCATTTCACTTCATTCACGTCCGTAACCACGTAAAAGTTCAGGGATGAAAGTTTTAACTACATTTCTACGTTGCAGTCGATACATTTGTTGAATCGATAGTGAGTCACTCCATAATCCGATTGGAAACTAAACTACACATGGCAATAAAAGAAAATGTAAGTAGCGAGTATGATATTTAAAACATAGCAGTGTAGTCATTCAAAGTGTATGAGTCATGCATGATGTTTCAAACAACGTTTTAGTAGTTTGATTGAAATCGATACACCTAACCCAAAATAACATATGGTCATTTTAAATGTATGGCTAATGTTCCTACTCATTTAGTGTTCGTTTTGATTCATTCACGCCAGTAACCACATGATAGTTCAGGGATGAAAGTTTTAACAACATTTTGACATTGCAGTCGACACATTTGTTGAATCGATAGTAAGTCACTCCATAATTCGGTTTGAAACTACACTACACTTGGCAATAAAAGAAAAACATAAGTAGCAAGTATGGTGTCCAAAACATAGCATGTGTAATCTTTCAATTTGTACGAGTCATGCATGATATTTCAAACAATGTTTTACTAGTTTCGAAGTGAAATAAATACCCATTCACCCAAAATGGCATGTTGTCATTTTACACGTAAGGGTTCCATTTTACACGTGTAATCATTGAATATGTTATTATTTTACAACTATGACTTCCATTTAGGATATACAAAACATAGCATGTCTTCCATTGAAATTGACCCATCACCTAAATAGTGCATGAACGTTTTAGTCGTATGACTGCCATTTTTTTATTCAGTATTCAATTTGCATCATTTCGCTCATTCAGTCCGAACAAGTCATCTATGATATTCCAAGACTTATTTCGTAGTGAAATCGATACCTTGTGATCTAAAATGGCATGTTGTCATTTTAAACTTAAAACTGTCGTTTTTCGAACTGGGTGAATTTGGGTAGTTAATAATACAATCTGTTTTTCTATTGCATAAATATACATGCTGTCATAAGAACTGTAACAACTCCATAGCAACCTTGCTTGCTTCAATGTTTGAATAAAACATTCATACAATGGAAAACATAGCAATCAATCATAAAAACAAACACTAACTAGACAAAATCAACATCTATGCACTTGTTTTCCAATTAAATCATATAAAACACTACCATCTAGACAAAATTAGCATCTAAGTCATATATCCTCCAACCACATAAAATTGAAAAATATACAAAGAAAAAAATTATGGATCGAAATGCATAGCAAAAACTTCAGCAACTAGTTTCTCCCTCCAACATTCAATCATATCATCATATATAAGTTTCACGTCTAATCCAACCGACAAAAGTTCTATAATCTTGATAGTGTATATTCCGCAATCTCCCCTACAAAGATATTTGCAATAATAAATATAACATATGTAGTATCAAAACAATATCTACATGTCGAATCCAATGAAACTATTTCTTTGGATAATCTTTTCCAAACAACAAACTTTCCTTCATCATTCTAGGAATCACCTTCACAATTGGACGCATGACTTTTTTCGATTTTTCAAAACGTGTGCAACTCTTCATGTTGTCATATATGTATATGATTCGCTTTGCAATGTTCACATTAAGTGCAATCCAGTGCTTCATTTCCACATTGCAGGGAATATATAACGACGTACAAGAATCCCATCGTTTGCTCATCTCTGGACTTTTACCATATTTGTATCTTGACCAATTTTTCAACAATTTAAAGTCATGTATTGGTTTTTTTTTTATGTCGCATGCAACTCAAAATCTTCAAACATCTTATTGCACATGTTAGTAAAAGCACAATCTTATACTAACACAGTAAGATGTGTCTCCATTCGTGCCCTCATCAAGTACAAATGCTATGTCAATGTACAGCAAATGTATATAACTATTTAAGAATGAAATTAAGTAGGAGCAAAATATAGAATGCTAAAACAATTACATCACTACTGAGCCATCCATGTTGTTTCTAAACATCTTCAAAAAAAAGTTTAGCTTCATGAACAATATCATTTCCACATGTTCACTGCATGAAACAAATAACATAAGAACATATATTTCAACTTCACAAAAATAATTACACTAAGAATAGTTATGTGTCAGGTGCATTAACCAACCAATTATCTAAGTTCTACCTTAGCCGGATCTATCTCTGGAAATGGGTCATATGCGTCGATATTGTCAAGCTTCCTCGTCTTCTCTAGATTTGTAAAAAGAAATTGAAGAATGAGTGCCTTTTTTTAATTCTCATCCCACGTCCATTCTGACTTGATTTATTAGAATCATCTTCTAACACTACAGGGACGGACTCTACTACATTACCATGTTATTGAGTATCCATCGGTTTACAGGTATCTATTTCTTCTACACGAGTTTGATCATTATTCAACTTGTCTGTTATTGTTTTTGCTCATTTTTCACTTCTTGAAGAATTAGATCCTCATTCACATCAGGTGCTTGTTTTGGTTCTTTGCCATCTGCCAACAAATTTTTTTCATATATAGGAACTTATTCATTATCGACAATTTATCTGCTACTTGTCATTGCTCATTGCCATCTTCATTCATTTTTTTCCACTTCTACAAGAATTGGATCCTCATTCATATCAACATGTTCCTCTCCAATATTCATAAATCCACCACCGGGAGGAAAGTGATCTATGTAAGATGTTGATAGGTTAGAATTCTTAATCCAATGCACAACATATGATACATTCTCGACAATTTGTGTACACAAATATGTGATACAATCAAACTTTTGACATATGTAAAAACGCATCTCATCTATTCGTCTTTCATTTTTCCTATCTAAATTCTCTATAATATGGACTAATTGCATCCTTAATTCTTGAGCGAACTCATCTGCTCCATTTACATTATTCATAAAGATATCAACTATTGGATTCTCTACTTCATCACTAAATGGATGAATCTCCATCCAATATGCTTTAGAAGCCTCTTCCAGCGTAGGCTTGAGTGTGCAACAAACAACAATCTATATAAAAAATGAGAGGTACCTTTATTTTTAAGAAAGTACACAATTTATTTAATCTACATTTAAAATATACTTACATTTGGTTCTTTCAAACTTGCAAAAATATCCTTGGAGTTAGGTATTTCAGAAGAATTCTATCGACGTATCCTTAGGAGGTCAGCCTCCTCTAAATTGTCAGCACATCTCTGTCCGATAAATGGTATTGCTTTAAAAGTCCAAATTTGCATAAGATTAAAAATATTACAATCTAAATAGAATGAATAATAAATTGTAATTTTAAAAGCATTACTTGCAATGCGAGTGGAAATCCATAAACTGAATATGGATATTTCTCATATATATAAAGTATGACTTTACCAAGAACCTCTAGTCTCTTATGAATACATCAATTGTGCGGGCAAAAGCCTTTCTGCCCCAACGATATCTAAGCCTCAAAGTCATCAACTATTGACAAGTGTTCTAAATTTATGCATGTGTAGTTTTCTTTGGGCAGTAATACCGTTTCCAAAATATATACAAACCTAATCTTGTACTTGTCTTACATGTACACCTTGCGTTTTTAATAGCTTCCTTCAAATTATAAAAAGTTATGCATTTCTTACACTTCTTAAAGTGTTTCTTCACCAGTATATCATTATTTCCAATATGGGGCTCCAATGAAGGCTCTTCACTAGCTCTTAACCTCATTATCAATGTGAACTTGTACAATGAAAATCTTGTTGGCTTACCACCAATTGAAAACTAGATCTCATTTTGTTTTTTGGTTACAATCATCCTCATTAAAGCTAGTGGACTAGTTAGGTTGAAAAAGGTATATGCTTCATTTGATATATTTGTCTAAAACAAGATTCCATGAGCATTCTTAGTGAACATCATCTAACATCTATCGAACATAGTCAAGTTTTGTAAGGGAGCACTTCTGTGAAGGTCTACCTTTAATTTTATCTTCAGCGGGAATCATAAACTCAAATGAGTGTTCCATTTCTACATCAATGAACAAATATGAAGAATTTACAGTAATTCTAAGTGATACTTAGCACAATTCATTTTCAAAAATAGATAAATGGCAAGGTGAAATTTTCAAAATTTCATAAATGCCAGGGTGCTATTTTCAAAACTAAATAAACTTCAGGGTGCCATACTGGAAGATTCAGCAACTAACATATCAATTATCACAAGCTCAACCAAGTAAATGCAATTTTCATCATGGAAAAACATGCAAAATACTACCATATATTAATTATATTAAAAATCACGATCTGTTATTACTCTACCATATTCCATTTCATGCAAACCTCTTGAATCCAACACATTTCACTAAAGAAAGCCACATTATAGGAGAAAAAATAATTCATCCATGTCTCAATGACAAGCAAATACCACAATACAATATAAGTGTTCATCAAATAATTGTTAAGAGAAAGTATTTAGTGGAACTTTAAGAAAAGAATGAGTTCAAATATCATATCTTCACTCTCTGCATAATCAACAAAGTCCAAAACCTTAATAAAATACATTTGGTTAAATAACATAAAATAGTGCCAATTTGCTAAGAACTTTATTCCGTATAGCGATTTCTGCTCTTTGCATTTGGAAGTATTAAATGTATGATTTAAAGAAACAACAAGACATCTCCAAATAAATAAAAATTGGAGCTCCGAAGAAAATCATTAGGATCAATTGTAGTTATTAACTAGTGACAAATAGTATATCAATATTCAATTATTCAATAGAATGATAAACTTTCCAAAACTACTATTCCTCTCCCCATTTAAACCATTTTTCTTTGTTTTTTAACATAGTTTTTTTTTTTACACATGACTCAAAAATTCTAGCTCTATTACTTTCGTACTACTATCCTCCAACAAAAAGGTTAAGAAAGAATGAGAGGGAACCAAATCACATTTCAAGCAATTCATCCTACAAATAGAGTCACAAATTAAACTCCAATACGATTAAAGCAAGACCAGATGATTACACGAAGAAAGGGGAAAAATGAATGAGAAAAAATTGAAAACGTCATACCTTAGAACGAATGAAGCGTAACTATATCGATTTGGTAAATGCAAATGCCTATAATTGTAGTAAAAGAGAACGATGGATGAAACTTTCATACCTTAGTATAGACTACTACGGAATTTGATCCTGAAATTGGTTCACGATGGTGGCTTTAGTGAGTTTCAATTCGATCAAATTTGGAAAATGGATGAAACACTTGATAAGTGTAGTTTATACACTTAATTGTTGCCCTAAA
>CAIGRP010043860.1:0-10334 GCA_903798385.1 Fraxinus cuspidata
TCTAAATGAAGAAAACAAAGCGGGCAACGAACACAATAGGATCAAGTTCAAATCTTCTTCATCGTACATTACTTCAAAAGTTTCCAAATTAGTGATTATCTCCTTAAATACAGTCAAGTGATTTTTCAATTATCTTCCTTCTATCATTCGATGAGAGTATAAATGCTGCTTGAGATGCAACTTGCTTGTCAGACTTTTTAGTCATGCAAAATTGCCACAACGTCAACCATAAAGCAGCTATTGAACCTTCATTCAAAACGTTCGAAAGAATGATATTTGATAGATGAAGATGAATGTGAGAAACTGCATTCTTATCCTTCCGTAATTTCTCCTCCGCGGTCAAAGTTGTGGACATCATGTTAATTCCCAGCAATGCATCATCCAAATCCTATTGTGCGAGTATTGTATGCATCTTAACCTGCGGAGTGAAAATCTAGTGCTCTGATCCAAAAGCGGAATGTCATACTCCATGGAAGCCATCACGAACAACAACCTCAAATAAATCAAACAATGCGCTCTTGCGGAACTACTGAACATGGGCTCTAATACCATTTGTTATGTTAGTTATGCCCAGAATCTCTTATACCAATTATTGAAAATTCAAGGATCACGTATTACTTGATACCACTTGATATGAAACGAACCACCGGATTGAGACGTTGAAATTATATAGTACAATAATGAAGTATTTGATCACAAACAAAATAATAAAAAAATACAAAAAATATGGCAATGGAATTTGGAGATTTTATTGACTCATGAACAATAATGGAGAAATATACAATTGATATGAAGTTCTAGTAATCACCGATGCTAAACCATCATATATTCTCAAAGCCTATCTCCTAAATTGTAGAAAAGAGCCAAGTATATATATATATATATATATGCAACTATGTAGGGTGATGTCCAAACCCTAATAGATGAGTTGTAGTTGAAGTAGAATGTAAAAAAGGTGTTAAAATGCGAAAAGAGCATGGGCCGGATAACCATGTTGCTCGAGCGATAAGCTAGCGATGGGCTAGCAACAAGTCCGTCGCTCGAGCGATAGGTAATTGACCAAGTCTCGGGAGAAAATCTGCAGGTGTTGCTTGAGCGGCCAACTAACGAAAATGTGATGACTTTTCTTCCCGGTCAATAATTTCAACATATTCAAGTCCAATACAAATTACAACTCCCAATAGGGCTTCCAAATATAATTTCAACTTGAATAAGACTCCAATAGCATTCCAAACTGAATTCCCCTCGACGTCCACTTCAATTAGAATTTTTCAATTACTTCAACAAGGAATTCATGTCATACCCAAGTTCTAACAGTAGTGTTCAGTGCAATACTCCATACTATAATGTTGGAATCTGGCAAACAATGAATATATGAATATACTCCCAAGGAAATTTGATCTTGACACAATCCAGAGTCAAAAGGTCGTAGATGGTTCAGAAAGTAGAGCATGTATAGGATCGAATCCATAGCTAGTCTGAATTAGCTCGAGCTCGACTTGTTGGGTTTTCATTTTTTTTTTATATCATGCCTACAAACTAATGATGTTTTTCAAACTCAACTTAGTTCAACTAAAGAAAGGTTTACTCAAATTCTTCTAGAATAAAGAAGATGAGATCAAATAACTTTCAAGATTTTCCATTAATTAACTCATAGTCCGTATAAGAAAGGCACGTTTACATTCTTAAATTCTTCATTGAATAAAGTAAAAATGAAAATCATTCTCTACCACCAACAACTGGACATTTTGCATAACTCTGTTACTTTTTCAATATAGAAGCCTAAGGCGCAATTTTTCCACTAGAATTGTCTTGTGACATATTTTCCCATGCTTAAATTATGCGCACCCCTAGAAGAAGCACGCACCGAAAAGGATATAAGAAATCACAATGGTCAAATGTGTATCCTTTTTGTTTAGACTTCATGGATCTGTCTCCCGTAAGTATTGGCTTTTCTTTTGTTGACATTTCTCATGGGAAAACGAGACCAAATATTGTGGACAATCTATCATACTCCACTACACAATCTCCCATGCATAGTAGAGGATACCGGTGAATAGAAAACTACACTCGTTTATCTTCATCGATCAGGTGCACATCAAATTTTTATTTATTTATTTATTTATTTGTTTTTTTTTTTATGAAAAGTCTAATGCGTGCATAATTTCATTAATATATGACAACCGAATTTAAACTTGAAATATTTACATTGAACTACCTCGCTAAAAAACTTAATCCGTTATAAAAGAGAGATTGATTTATTTGTTTTCAACAAATGTTAGGCACAATCTTAATAGTGTTAGAATTAATGAGTATTTTTGACTGTATACTCACACCATAGAAACAAGTGCTATGTCTAGTAAGATGTGTCCATCCTATGGCCCTACAAAGAATTATTATGGGATTTTTTTTTGACTAAATATTAGTTTTATTGATATTTGTTCTTAAACCTTTGGATGCAAAATATTTATTAGGGTTTCGTCTTTTGCTTTCAAGAAAAGAGACTGAGCAAATTGCATGCGGGGCAAAGGATTCAATGCCAACTTTGTGCAAGTAGTGTTCTAGTCACTTGAGCTTTAAAAGAGATGTTATGATCCATCAACGCTAGTGGGGATTAGTGCAAAAAATATCATGTTATCTCATTACATGAAAATTTTCAACTTTTCAACTTCTCGAATATATACCATTTCATCATAATATAACACAACAATATTAAGTCCTATTTCTTGTAAATTTGAGCTGTTATAATAATCTTCTTTCACCACTTAATTATGTTCCCTCGAAAATGCGTTATAAACACTTATATCATAGACGTGAATAAATTTTAGCTGGTACTAGAGCTGTTAAGACTAGTAGCAAGTAGGCCACAACTAGGAGAACTAAGCTACTTGAGTTGGTAGAACATATCATTCAAAGAAACCCGCACAGGCAGGCATGCTTCGACTGCATCTCTGAAGCAAACCAATCTTCAATATGTTTCTTTCAAGAGTGCTTGCTCAATCTTTAGTGTTTCTTTTTCATTTTCTTCCAAAAGTTCGACCTATCTTTAAAATTTATCTTCCTCCTTGATAATAGATCCTCTCACACTTTAACATATACTATTTCTCAATAAAGTATAGCCTTGTCCAACTTGCAAATTTTCAACTATGCACCAATAAATTGACATATCTGGTTTCATGTAGAATAAGTGCCCTTATCATCTACTATGTCAAGAAATGAAGCTTGACGGTTCTTTTGGTTTCTTGATACAACGCCCAGAGACTTTAGGATCAAATACAGATGAAAATTATTTTATACACAACAAAAAATATGTGGTCCATGTTCTCTTTTCTGTTAAACACCCGTGCGTCACTTTACATGGACGAATTGTTTTAAGTGGAAGGTATAACATCCCATTTTTGAATTGTAGGAAATAAAAAGAAAAGATTATGCTTAGAATGCAATTTTTCTACAAGATTATGAGAGTGGTCATAATAATTATGCATAAGAATTTATTTATCAGCCATTTAGGTGCAACTATAAGCACATGCAAGGATTCATACAAGTTTGACAAGATTATCATCTTTACTAGTGATGTGAGTTCTAACGAAGCCCCACCCCGGGGGGGGGGGGGGGGGGTTACTTGTATTCATTTAAATTGTGTCCCACTTCAATCTTAATAAATTAATGGCAGTGAGACTTAGAACCCAAATATTTTACTTTAATAATGTGTGCANAATTCATTTTTCTCTCTTCTTATCAGTTAAACATTTTTTAATAAAATATTATTACATATAAATTCAAAATTTTTAATCCTTTTTAAACCGCACATTCTTCAAAAAATTACTATTCTAAAATACATTTTCCCCAAATTCTCACTATAATAGTGGCCAAACAAGGGCTAAGTTAGCTTCGAACATTTTCAAACCAAAGTAAATGCACACGAATACCTTCTATACCAATTATACAATTATATAGACAAAATCAAAGTGCATTATCTTGCATAAAAATCATAGAAATAACAACGAAATATGAAACAACTACGAACATTAATCCAAGAATACAACTTAGCATATGTAAAACAATTTTACGCAGGATACACCTGCACACCTTGGGCTGCAGAAAAAAATCTCTAATTATACCTAAAAGGAGAAGGGAAAAAAAAAAAAAAGAAAGATACGATACGATATTGCAAGAAGGTTTGTTGAAATAAATTTTCTGGAAAAGGAATGTGGTACTTTAGAAAAAAGGAAGTTTTCCCTAGAATCTTGGATGGACTGCAAGACTTTCAGGTAAGTACAAAATGGAGGGTTTTTTGCTTAGTCTAAACCATTAACTTGAAAGGGACATAGACCTGAACCACAGCCATCCCAATAGATTTTTTTTCTTCCCATCATTAACTTGATAAAAAAGCATTATAGAAATTCAATAATTAGCTAAAGCAGTTTAGATGAACTTAAGGATAACTTAAACCGTGAAAACGGGATTGTGAGAGACCAATACAAGTTCTTGAAAATAAGTTATAATTTAATCCAAAAACATTAGAGCTCATTAATGTTAAAAAACGACTAAATTGTTTTCAACACTTCAAGTGAAGTGAGATATGATCAGCTTCACATTTATGGAAAGTAAAATATTTATTTGTCTTCATCAGGAAATCTGAAAATAGTCCGAAAATTAGGAGGCTGAGCTCTTAACAAGAAAAAAAAAATGCACAGTAAAAGATGTGCTCATTGAACAGGAGAAACTGAAAGATATACACACAGAAACACATATATTTATTTATTTAGATATATGAAACTTCTAATGCGAAAATTGATCGTAAATTTAGGTAATATAACATTTTTGTATGATTTTCTCAGTGGAGGAAGTAGATATGTTCTCATATATTTGGCAAAATGACAAACTATAATTGGAGGACTCCTTTAAAGCACATTTTATTGTGCCTCGTTTGCAAACCTATACTCTCCAATTTCTTTTTTTTTTAATCAGAATAGCTTTCTAATAAAATAAAAAAAATCAGAAAAACCCACCACCTTGAACCCCTATAAAAACTCCTCCATGCTTGCTCATAACATCACCACCCTCTCTCCCTCTCTCTCTCTCTCTCTCTCGTGTGGGTGTCAGCATGAATTTGGAGTATTTGCAACAAAAGGTTGTGTAAGGTATTGGATTGTCTCTATCCTCATAACACAAGCGAACAACAGGGGAAAAAGGAACAGGATGGCTGCAAATCACACCCAAAAACACCCCACCATGATAGAGGTAAGAACAAAAGAATCTAAAAATCTCCAGTTAAAACATACAATGTACTTTATGAGTATTCTCTGACTAACTCTTTTTTCTTTTACGGCATATTGCTAGGTAGTGGAGGAGCTGAAGAAAATATTAGAGATAGGTTTTCCTATATTGGCTATGGGCTTATTAAGCTACTTGAAAAACATGATTTCAGTAGTGTGCATGGGACAGCTAGGAAGCTTGGAACTGGCAGGTGGCGCATTGGCCATCGGCTTCACCAACATCACAGGTTACTCTGTACTTTACGGCCTTTCCATGGGGATGGAACCACTTTGTAGCCAAGCTTTTGGATCCAGAAACTTAGCCATGATGTTCCATACTCTTCGAAGAACAACCATTTTGTTACTATTTGCATCTATACCCATTGGAGTTCTATGGATTGACCTTGAGCCTCTCATGCTATGGCTCCATCAAGAACCACAGGTAGGACATATTGCAAGCCTATATTCCCGGTTTGCAGTCCCCGATCTTATTGTCAATAGCCTACTTCATCCTCTTCGTATCTACTTACGAAGTAAAGGTACAACATGGCCATTGCTTTGGTGCACTTTGCTGGGAACACTTCTGCATTTTCCCATCACAATCTTCTTAACTTTCAAGCTTCGTCTCGGTATCCAAGGAATTGCAATTTCCACATTTGTTGCCAACCTTAACACCTTGTTCTTCCTTCTGGGCTATATTCTCTATTCCCATGAGAGCAATGAGCCTTTGTATAACCTCCTAATGCCAAGTTCAAAACAGCATGATTCCACTTCCTTAGGGGGAGAATGGGGAATGCTACTTCGACTAGCAATCCCTAGCTGTCTAGCTGTTTGTTTAGAATGGTGGTGGTATGAGTTTATGACACTTCTAGCTGGTTACCTCGACAATCCTCATGTTGCACTTGCAACAGCAGCTATAGTAATACAAACCACATCTCTCATGTACACATTGCCTTCAGCTCTCAGCGCATCAATTTCAACAAGAGTAGGCAATGAACTTGGAGCTGGAAGACCCGATAAGGCCCGTTTGGCAACTGCAGTAACTATAGCAGTAGCCTCTTCGACGTCAGTAGTTGGTTTTCTGTTGACTACCTTAGGGAGAAGAGCATGGGGTAGTGTCTTCACTGATGATAGTGAAGTTCTTGAGCTAACAGTGGCTGTTCTGCCAATTATTGGACTTTGTGAGATTGCCAATTGTCCACAAACCACTTGTTGTGGGGTGCTTCGAGGGAGTGCTAGACCAAGTGTCAGTGCAAGCATTAACTTCTACTCTTTCTACTTGATAGGAACACCTGTCGCAATAGCTTTGGCCTTCTTCTGGAAAATGGGGTTTTCGGGCCTTTCTTATGGACTTTTAGCAGCTCAAGTGGCATGTGCATTCTCAATCTTAACAGTCTTATACAAAACAGATTGGGAAAATGAATCATTAAGGGCAAAAGACTTGGTTGGAGAGAATAATGATTTTGTATATGCAGATTTAGTGGGAAAATGTGAGGAAGGAGAAGGATTTCCCAAAGGGGGTAGTTTCTGATAAATTTACAAACCTTGAAATGTAGGTGGATAAGTAGTTTAAGGCTACGACTCAAGGAGTAAGGTCAGTCCAAGGACAAGCAGGAACCAAGAGACGAAGTTATTGGAATTTTTTACTTAAAATGATTATTTCTATCAGAGGACAAAAACAAAGAGCATTTTGCACTTAAAGCGTTCCGACAATCTAATGCTGTCAACCTTTTGACTGTATAGTAGATGATAATTTCTTGAAACAATTGGCTTGTATGTAACACATCTTTTCAGTTTTCTACTTTCTGGTATGCAGAAACACGAAAGGCATCTCTATCTAGAAAAGAAGGCAGCAACAAATGCCAATGAAAAATCAACACATAGTTCATATGTCCAACTCGCGTAATTATTGCGTATAACTTTAGTAAAATTAATATATAAACAATTTTACATTTCATTGATATGCACTCAAATAACAAGCTTTTGCTCTTCCTATCCTAAGAGTGCAGAATGAATCATGATTGCACTTATCAAAATCTCAAAGAGTAAAATGAAAGAATATAGTATCGTCTCAGTCATGAAAAGTGAAAACCACCACCGCCCTTGTTAAAGTAATACAGATTATTTAAAGCCATTGCAAGTTTGGCGATAAATTTACACCCTTGTCTTTCACAGGTTTAAATACTTTCAGAAGTAGCTCATACAATACAAGTATGTCACCTTATGTTTACCAGAGATTGCATCATCATGACTCCATCTCTCTCTATCAAGGTATAATTCAGGTGTCAGAAAAGCCACTGTCATGTTTTCATCGTATCAAACAGCAATATCTTGAAAAGTTTGATTCTGATCAATCCATCTCCCTTGTTGGTTTCTGCAGAGATTAATGTGTAACTGAAAATCTATTCAATGGCTGGCTGTATTAGTTGCCTGCATTATTTTCTCATAGACTAAGCTTCAGAACATATTATCTCTGTTTATCATTCATTTTGAATAATATTTCCATCTAACAGAACAAAAAAGACGAAGTATTGTTATACTTTCATGATAGAGTATAAAATAAACGCATGATGAAGTTAATACCGATATGTCCTAGCCCACAGCCCAAGAGAGGAGTACCAATTCAGTTTGAAATGTTCTGATGCATTATTCCTACTTCTCTTATTTTCGTACTTGAAATTTATATATTAATCATCTGACTGCTCTTACTTGAAATTTCTATATTAATCACTTGACTGCTCTTGCTCTTCTTTTTTCCTCCATCCCCCCGCCTACAAATATGGATAACACCACAAAATTGAAATCGCAACCAGGATATCTATTTCTCTTATCATAATATATAAACTCCCAAAGAGATACTATGGGAAAAAAGGAATATCGTAAAACTCCTCAAGACTCTTGCTTGTGTAATTGTACCTATGTATGCAATAGTCATCCCAAACCTACTTTAGCATCAACTTCAAATAAATAATAGACGAGAGACAAAAGACCGCAATATGAATAATTATGTCATCTAACAAAGACAATTTGATAGAGTAGGGTACCAAATGTCATGTGAACGATTTTTTTTTTTTTTTTTGGTGGAAATATAACTTCTCAAAGGACAAAAAGTTGATAAAAATCTTAGCTGGGCTCATATAATATAAAATATATGGAGGATACCTAATTTTCCTATATGTGCTAACCCAAAATTAAGAGGCTCTAATCATGGTCTCTTCTAGAAATCCCCATCAAGGTATCAACTAATTACACAATTGTAAAAATAAAGAAAAATAAAAAAATCAGGAGACGGGTAAGACATATAGTTTACGTGAATGCATATATTATCAAGTATAGTTAAAACATATATATCTATTATACTTTCATCAAATTTTGGGCTTAAAATAGTAAAAAAATCAGGGTGCTTTATTGACCACAAATTTTCTTTTATTCTAATTTTGAAACACCATTAAGACATCCTTCAATAGGCATGATGCACCTTTTTCATCCGTACTATGTTTCATTCCTATAACTTATTAGAGCCATACTAAATAATAAATAGGGTTTAGTACATTTATTTTGAATACAATGTAAAACTGCACATAGTTACAAATAAGAGACCTTGGACACAAATAAATGAACATATGACATTAAAATATTCTTCATCCTATAACAAAATCTGATTCATATGTAACTTTTTAAGTATAGATCTCATGCCCCTATATTCAGTACAAGGAGGACAAAAAGACTATGAAAAGAGGAAAATAAAAACGTGAGATTCAACGAACAAAAATTTTCATGACCGATGCTAAAATTATCTCCTTGTCATTATGCTGTAAATTTAACGAAAGTTGACTCTTGCAAAGTAAATTTATGAACCCTAGAAAGCACTAAGCAATATCTATTTTCAACTACCAGATTTATATACTTCTCTTTTTCTCTCTAACTTCTTGTAGGTTGAATAAAAGCGCATTATTCCAATTTTTGAATCTAGGCTCGAAATCTCCTATCCTAGCACGTTGGAATATATCTCAACCATTCCATTTCAGTCTTTTTGCTACCTGTCATATTCCCCAACACCTTTTCTCAACTTATCAGTCATCCATCTTGAGTTTATACATTGACTGCCTATGCCTTGTGCTAAAAATTCAAGGAATGTAAACCCAACTTTCCTGCTGATTAGCTAGGCTAATTCATTATTTTGTTAAAGAAAGTGTAAATCACTCAGCATCATAAAGAATATTTCACCTTCATACATCACATTTTCCATTACAAAAATACTTTCTAGCCATTGTTCTCTACTGTTCTTCTGCCCAGGGGCCCTGAGGTTTAGGGAAACTGTCCCCACTGAATTTGGTCCTAGGTATTTCACCAATTACACTAGAGGGGCGGCAGTTCTAAAGGCGAAAAGAAAACCAACCGCGTCTAAGAAAATCGCTGTTGCTAGAGGAAGATTACCTTATAAAAAACAACAATTATGGGAAAAAATAAATTGTAAGGAGTTGAGTTGAAATTAAATCATTCACAATAATCAGATTGGCTACGGCTTCAACATACAAAGCCCTTTTTTACACCAATAAGTCTGACATTTCTTACCAAGTTTGATGATGAAGAAGTTGAGCACTGCAACACAAGGTAAATTGGTGCCACGGGGTGATGAACGCGCCTCCCTCTTTCCCTCTCTTTCACTCTAAATCGTTCCCCATTTTTTGGGGTGTGAACTTTTGAAAACTTTTGTGGATTTTATAAAGATTTGAATGGAATTTGTGGAAGTTATTTTGTAAACTTATAAATTTTTATTTTAAAATTTTTAGAGGCTTTTGTAAAATTTAANAGTCTGACATTTCTTACCAAGTTTGATGATGAAGAAGTTGAGCACTGCAACACAAGGTAAATTGGTGCCACGGGGTGATGAACGCGCCTCCCTCTTTCCCTCTCTTTCACTCTAAATCGTTCCCCATTTTTTGGGGTGTGAACTTTTGAAAACTTTTGTGGATTTTATAAAGATTTGAATGGAATTTGTGGAAGTTATTTTGTAAACTTATAAATTTTTATTTTAAAATTTTTAGAGGCTTTTGTAAAATTTAAAAGACTTTT
>CAIGRP010043873.1:0-15413 GCA_903798385.1 Fraxinus cuspidata
TATATTCATCGATTCAAATTAATTAAATTACACGTTGGTTCATGTACGTTTAAATGTATATAGATTATTATTTTTCTATATTTATTAATTCAAATTAATAAAATTCATGTTGATTCACTTAGCACCCAATTTGTTTAAAAAGTATATACATTATTCTGTTTCCATATTCATTGATTCAATTAATTAAATTCCATGTTCATGAATCAATTTGATTGTTCTCGTACATTTGAATTATTTATTTGCGTGCACGTTTAATAATTAATTTTCAATTAAACATATATTAAAAAACGAAAAGTAAAGTATTATTGAAATAGTTAAATTGTAGTATGGCTAAAATTGTCTAGAAAATTATTCTAACTTGATGCGATATTTAATATATTATAGATATATAATTAAAAAGTAGTAAAAATTGAATTTACGTATAAATTATTTTATTAGAAAAATGTATGATTAAAAATAAATTTGAATTTTTTTTTTTTTGAAATAATGAGGCTCAAATGGGGACTTTATCATTCAATATCAACTATTGACACTTTCCACTTTGAAAAACACGCGTAGTCGAATTTTTATTGCTAATTTGTTGAATGGGAGCTTGGGGTTATCAATTGTGCAACTATGCTTGTTTGACGATATTATTGAAGAAAAATAATATTATTTACAGTCGCCCATTATCGTAGTTACCATACGCAGTATACATGTGACAGTTATTGATTTGATGCATGAGACAATAAACAATTATCATATTAATGGTATCAAATCACTAACCGTCATTTGTACGTCACATTGGACGACTATAGTAATGAACGACTTCAAACAATATTACTCTATTGAAAAATGGAGCATGACACAACATTTAATTAATGAATAAACTGTAAAAATTATATAATTAGTCAATTAATATGACATGTTACCGCATAATAGTTGATCATTCATTTCTCCTTGACCATGTAATTTACCTTTTCAGTTATGCTACAAAAACAAATTTAATGACAGTTTTTTATACACGGATATACTTAGCAAATTTTCATTGATAATTAAAACAAAAAGATTAAATAGAAAATTGGTAAATCAATCTGTCAAAATATTGTCTGTCATTGAGTCTGCTCAAACAACATTATTCTTACCTATTCTACTATCGCTAAAGTTTAAATCATTTTGTTAGAAAAATTTGACACTTTTGTATATCCTCCCGCATTGCGGTGGACCCACGCGGGACCCATATGAATAAAAAAAAAAAATCCCCCCTATTGTGAGGGGCCGTCGGGAAGGGTTTGCTCGCATCGCAACATTGTTCCTAGAATAATGCTGGTGCACATCAGTTTGACAGCCACTCACATAGAGGGTGGGGTTAGTGATTTTTAATGTTGCGGACCCACCCCTTTATGAGGGGAAGTCACCCATGGTGTACACTCTTTATGTACATCCAGCATTTCTCTAGTTTCTAAAGCTGACAAATAAGAAAAATGTTGTGAGGGCAGATTTTTTCTACAGAATTTTAAACAGAAATTTGAATTTTGCTCACATGGCGATGGGCCCCATGTGAATTCCTGTACCTATAGCAGGGTTGAACAAATAAAGCTGATTGCACTTGCCCGGTACAACCAAGAGGCGCCACATGAACAGGCCCCCCCCACTTATAAGGGGGCGCCATGTGGCACCATGGTCTGTACAACCCGCGCTAATTCCCATCGAACTTTCCAGAAACCTTCACCCCACCGGTAAGATTAAAGTTGAGTGCACAGGGGTGGGTAAATTTTTTTCATTTTTTTATTGACGCGGGACCCACACTTACACTCAGCTTTATACTCCACCTATAATCTTTCTCGCGTCATTCTCAACCTAATTTTCTCAAAACCCTCTCATCAACCCTTCTACTCTTCAGATTGAAAAGACACATACGAAATCGTCGAAAAAAATCAGCTATTTAAGAATAATAATTAATGGCCGATGACGCCAAGGCTAAAGGAAACTCGGCGTTCGCCGCCGGGAATTTTAACGACGCTATCCATCACTTCACGGAGGCCATCAACTTGGCACCCACCAACCATGTCTTGTACTCCAACCGATCCGCCGCGTATGCCTCGCTAAAAAGGTTTTCTGAAGCACTTTCTGATGCCCAGAAGACTGTTGAGTTGAAGCCCGATTGGTCCAAGGGCTATTCTCGGCTTGGTGCTGCTCAAATGGGCTTACAGAATTATACCGATGCCGTTTCTGCTTACAAGAAGGGTCTTGAGATCGATCCGAATAACGAACCTTTGAAGTCTGGGCTAGACGGTGCGGAAGCTGCTCTGGCTCAATCTTCCAAGTCTCGAGCGGGGCAGGGTTCTAGTCTATTTGGAGACGCCTTTGGACCGGAGATGTGGGTAAGGCTGGCGAGTGATCCAACTACCCGCGGGTTCTTGCAGCAGCCCGATTTTGTGAAAATAATGCAGGACCTTCAGAAGTCTCCGAATAATTTGAACTTGTATCTGAAGGACCAGAGGATGATGCAGGCATTAGGAGTTCTGTTGAACCTAAAGTTCCAAACAAGGGGCGCTGAGGATGCCGAGGTGCCTGAGACGTCAAGTGGCTCGCCAGAGAGGAAAAGGCCTGCTGCAACTGAGACAGAACCGGTGAAGGAGGAGAAGACGCTCGAGAAGGAGCCAGAGCCTGAACCTGAACCTATGGACCTCTCGGAAGAGAAACGGAGAAAAGATCAAGCCCAGAAGGAGAAGGAAGCTGGGAATGCTGCTTATAAAAAGAAGGATTTTGAGACTGCTATTCAACATTACACTAAGGCAATTGAGCTTGATGATGAGGACATCTCTTTCCTTACCAATCGTGCCGCCGTTTACTTGGAGATGGGAAAGGTACATTTGATCTTTTAGTTGTCCCACCTTTTTAAAACTAAACTGACCGTGTTACTTTTTGGAGTTTCAGTTTATATTCTTTTTCTGTTTTTATTAGCTTTGAGATGATATAGTAGGTTTTGAGTGACTTCTGTTGTTTCTCGATTTGACTTGACTAATTTGATCGTGATTGACTTTTTGGAAGTGACTGGAAATAGACTTCAGTTTTTAGGTGATTCTGTTGCATTTTAGCGTTGAGGAAGGCAAAGTTGCGTTCGGCTCTATGTTATGATTTGGCCATAAAAACTAGCCTAGGAAAGATCCTAGATTAGATTTTCATGGTTCACTTTATCGGAGTTGTTTAAAAATGTGGGACATGAGAATCAGACAAGAGTATCCTTTAGAAATTGCTATTTTAATAATATTCGAACACTGACTGACACGTTGATAATGTAAGATGCTGTTAGTTACTAGATTCTAATAATTTTTGGTATCTTTTGATGCTTTATTTTCAGTTCATCATACCCTCTTCCAATAGGACAAAGTTACTTATTCTTGTTTTTGATGTTTTCTGGTATAAGTTAGTTTGACCAATTGAATTACATGTTTAGTTCTTGACTATCTTCTGTCAAATCAAGCATTATGATCCTATGATTCCGGCGGGGGAGCCCTCTCAGATCTTTTGTAATGTCGATAGATCTAGCACATGTATGCATGTCATGGTGGTGAAGTTTCTTCTTAATTTGGCTGATATTTAAAATTGGAGGACCTCATTTATGATAGTGATTTAAGACCCAGAGCAAGCACTAGAGACAAAAGTAACCGAGAAAAGAAATGTACATTGGTTTAATTGAAACTAAAGTTATTGTGCTGGAGAGCAATTGCACGCAAAAAAATTGACTTTTGAATTCGTGGGGACTTAGATTTGAAAGCCCTAATCTTGCCCTTCTGTTGATTCTTGTTTGACCCACTTGCATTTCTATTATTGCCCTTTCCTCTTGTCAGTTACTTAACTTCATTCATCATTTTGGGATCGTGGGGGCGCTTGCTCGGATCTTTTAGAATGATGGATCTTGCTCATGTTTATGCATGTCATGATGATGAAGTTTCTTCATAATGAGGCTCGTGGAGGATTATGTGCTGTCTCGGAAATATAATTTATAAAGGCGGTAACGAGGTTCGCCTCAATGGGAGGCGCTCAAAAATCAAATTGTGGTACGAATATTTAATGGCCTTAATGAGGATTACGCCTGCATTGATTGAGGCGCAGGCCTCAGACAATGAGAGACGCCTCTCCCTTTTAAATCACCTGGGTCTCACTTATTTTTTAACCTAACAAATTGTCAAATACACTAGTTGGCCTGCCTGCTTTGGAATCCACAAAATTTTAATATGCATAATAATCCTTTAGCTTTGGAAATTTATTTATATTAAAACATATCTTGATTCTTTGATTATTTGTTAATTAGCCATAAATAATAATCCTTTAGCTTTGGAAATTTATTTATATTAAAAAATATCTTGATTCTTTGATTATTTGTTAATTAGCCATAATTAAAAATAAATTAAAAGTTCAGTGAAAAAAAAAAAAAAAAAAAAAAAGCACACGACTCCATAGTTGCAGCACTCCAGTGATGGCGAAATTACGTCTGTCACAACAGCAAGTTACAGAAGCTGAGATTTGGTCGCGGAATTAGTAATTTTATTGCCTGATTTAGTAGTAGTGACTAGTGATCATATGGGTGGCTTTTATCTTTTCTGTCTATGCTGCAACTGTATTGATTTATTGTGTTTGTTCGCAATGATACATAAATTGTTTTATTGTTTTGGAATTTTAAAGTTTGTTTATGGTTTATTATACGCTTATATTTGAATTTTTATATACTATTTTTGGACTCACTGCGAGTTTTATATGCCTCAAAATGTGCTGAGGCTTTACTCCTTGCGTAACTAAGAAAATGCCTCCGTACTGATTTCACCTTTTTAAACACTGCACAGAAATGTTTATTGAACTGGAGTACATTATGATAGCGATTTATGACCTGGAACAAGCACTAGAGAGAAATGTAATAGAGAAAAAGGAAGGTGTATTTGGTTGCTTAGCATAATTGGGAACTAAAGTTCTTGTGCTGGAGAGCAGTTGCATGTGAAAATTTTGACTTTTGAAATCATGGGGACTAAGATTTGAAATCCCTAATCTTACCCTTTTGTTTCTCATTTGACCCCTTGCGTTTCTATTATGGCCCTTTCCTCTTGTCAGTTATTGCACCGCATTTATAATTTTAGGTATTGTGGGGGGCATCCTCTTGGATCATTTATGATGTTGATGGATCTAACACATGTTTATGCATGTCACGGTGATGACGTTTTTTTATAACGAGGCTGATGCAGGATTAGGGGCTGTAGCTAGGAAAGGTTTGTTGAACTGGAGTACATCATTTATGAAGATAGAGATTGACCCAGAGCAAGTACTAGAGACAAAAGTAACCAAGGAAGGTCCATTGGTTGCTTAGCATAATTGTGAACTACGATTATTGTGTTGGAAATTTTTGACTTTTGAACTTGTGGGGACTTTTTTTTATTTTGATAACCGTGAATGTCCGGGTCAGCTTGCGTGCACCTCGACTAGTCCCACGAGATCATGAAGTTTACTGCCGGATACTCACCTTTGTGCTCTGAGTGGACTCGAACTGGTGACCATTGGGAAGCAACTCTTCAAGGTTAACTCGTGGGGACTTGGATTTGAAAGCCTTAATCTTACCCTTTTGTTTCTCATTTGCCCCTTGCAGTTCTAGTGTGGCCCTTTCCTCTTGCCTATTACTGCACTGCATTCATCATTTTGGGGGATTATTTTGGGGTTGGAAAGGTTTGTTGAACTGAAGTACCTCTTTTATGATAACGATTTATGACTCGGAGCAAGTACTAGGGACAAAAGTAACATAGAAAAGAAAGGTGCATTGGTTGCTCAGCATAATTGAGAACTAAAATTATTGTGCTGGAAAGCTGTGGCATGCAAAGAAGTTGACTTTTTAAGTCGTGGGGACTTGGATTTGAAAGCCCTGATCTTACCCTTTTTTTGTATTTTGTTTGACCCCCTGCATTTCTATGATGGCCCTTTCGTCTTGTAGGTTACTGTGCCATATTCATCATTTTGGGTATCGTGTGGTTAGATTATAATAGTAATTTGTTTAGGATATAGTTCATATCTCTTGTTAAGCCCTAAGGAGCAGCAAATCGTCGGGTGGTGACTTTTATACCAACTTCAAAATAGGAACAGCAAATTAACCTAATTCATCAAGACTGCTGTGTGTGTTTTCATGTATTAGGGATGACTGCATGAAATCGAGAGGCATGCCATGTGATGGTGATTGACTGGCATGCTATGATTGACATTCAGAATACCTGCACTTCTGTACATTGGCGTTTTAAGAGTTATTAGGATAATCTTGGTTTCTCATGACTTACTTCATCTCCCTCCCTTTCTTGCAAAAGACAATGGGGTATAGGTGCGTTTGTCGGGTAATGTGTTTGTAGTTAACAATCCTTTAGCTGTTTGTTTGTTTTTATTTTACGTTTCTTTATTTGACTGTTTCTATACTTGGGCATGCTTTTCTTTTTCCTTTAAAACACTGCGTACTTTGTCTGAAGCGGAACTCAGTGTAGTTTTTTACTTTTAATATTTAGCATTGACATTGACAATATAGTTACCTTGTTCCCATTGACACATAATTGGAGAAATTAGGGAAAACAGAGATTAAGGGGGCTGTAGAAATAAACTCTAGCTTCAAGTGAATTACGGTATTTTTCACTTTGTTGATAGGACAAGTATGGCAATAATCTCTGTGTTGTGCCTAAGGAACTGGCCATATATGTCCATTGTTATCTTTTTCTTAAAAATGTATCAAGTGTGCATTGCAGGCCAAGCTCATTTCATATGCTTGTTGCTTATTTCAGTATGAGGATTGCATTAAAGATTGTGACAAAGCTGTTGAAAGGGGAAGAGAAATGAGGTCTGACTACAAGATGATAGCAAGGGCTCTGACAAGAAAGGGTTCTGCCTTGGTGAAGATGGCGAAATGTTCAAAAGACTATGAACCTGCCATAGAGACTTTCCAAAAGGCACTTACAGAGCATCGCACCCCTGATACATTGAAGAAGCTTAATGATGCTGAGAAAGCAAAAAAGGAAAAAGAGCAACAAGAATACTTTGACCCACAAATAGCTGATGAGGAACGCGAGAAAGGTATTTACTATTTTGTTGTGGATTGTTGTTTAACATTGTCTTTACTTGTGCAATAATAATTTATTATTGATTGTTAAACTTTAGGGAACCAACATTTCAAAGAGCAAAGGTATCCAGATGCTATCAAACACTATACGGAAGCGATAAAAAGGAATCCGAAGGATCCAAAGGTATCATATAATTGTTCTAGTGTCTGAATTTTTTATACCTATATTCACACAATTCACCCATTGTCGAAGACTTGGTTCATGTGGATGTGTGTAATTGTTGAGTTCTCAGGCATACAGCAACAGAGCTGCCTGTTACACAAAGCTTGTGGCACTTCCTGAGGGTCTCAAAGATGCTGAAAAATGTATTGAACTTGATCCAACATTTGCAAAAGGTTATACAAGAAAAGGTACTGTCCAGTTCTTCATGAAAGAGTACGAGAAGGCGTTGGAAACATATCAGGAAGGGTTAAAGCATGATTCTCAGAACCAGGAATTGCTCGATGGTGTCAGGAGGTATAGAATTTTTTTTTTTTTTTTTTTTTATCCGAAGAATTTTTTTCTTTTGATTTGGTTTTTGGTGGATGACAATAATGCAGCATTTTGAACTTTGTAACTTAATGGAGCTTTTGTGATATCTTTCCACAGATGTTTAGAGCAGATCAACAAGGCTAGCCGTGGAGATTTGACTCCTGAGGAGCTGAAGGAGAGACAGGTTTGATATATTTCTTCCAATATCATGATCTTTTGATACAAACATATTGAAATTAGGACTATACTTCCTCCACTTGTGTAGGCAAAGGGAATGCAAGATCCCGAGATTCAAAACATTCTAACAGATCCAGTGATGAGACAGGTATGGTATTAGGATTTCTCGAGTGTTGGTTGAATTCTAAGGTTATAACACACTATACCCTTCCTGCTTTGCTTAATTTCACCCGAGTCCATCTTCAACCCACTAACTAGCCCTTATGGAATCATTATTTCTCTTAATTACACGCCCCTATGTCTTCGGGGATATTGAAAGGAGTACCCACAATCTCTGCCTATTCCTTTTGAGTAGAGCCCCTTGGTCTGTTCAGGTTATATATCACATGACCTCTCTGTTGCAACAGGTCCTGACCGACTTCCAGGAAAATCCCAAGGCTGCACAGGAACATATGAAGAACCCTCTCGTGATGAGCAAGATACAGAAACTGGTCAGTGCAGGAATTGTTCAAGTTAAATAAACAGGACAGGAAACAAATAGAACATTGATTATGTCTTTCTGTTTTGTATTAGTTGATGACTAGTCTCACGTTCTGATAATTTCCTTTCTTTCATAATTGCAATGACAAAAGTTTTCAAAATTGTCTATATGTTTCAAGTCTGGTACTATCCCTTCATTTAATAGGAAGAATGTTTTGCCTTCTCTGATTGTTCATATTACAATTGAAAAGTATTGGTTTCTGGGATAATCTCACACTAAAGTTATATCTTTAGTTGTTAGAGGTTATACGATAGGCTTGTGCCTAGGGCTGACATGGCCCGAGATAAACCTATGTCCTTGAATTGAGTTGTGTCGATGCTAAGTAGAATAAAGGAAGGACGAAAGCTCTTGAATTTACTAACGATTTCTTTCCTTTTAAAACAAAACTCATTAATTCTTATTCTCATTTTCAATTATACATTCGAACAAAAAAATATTTTGCATATGAACTCAAAAATTTTTCCTACTTTTTAACCACACATTCCTCAAGTCACAAATGAAAACATCATTTTTTTTATTAATAACGACAATCAAACGGGGGTGTTGGTTCGTTCACAAAGAAATCTAATAGCATTGACCGACCAATTTGATGACACATATGGAGCCTAACCTCGTGTTGAATTCACACTTTTAAGTGAACGTTAAACATTGGACAAACCCTTTGTGGTTAGCACAAGTTTAGGGTAGAAATTATCATATTTTTCAGGTACATAATCGATCGAGCGATCTTTATTGGCGTTTTCTTTGTTTAGTTTACAGAAGTCGGGCAACCTTTTATCCACTTAAAACAAAAACATTGTTTTGTCGATAAAAGCATTGTTTTATCGATAAAACCAAGATAACAACGCCCAATTGTGGCCTGTACTGAAAAATTAAACATGATTTAAGTTCTCAATGACTTTACAGTTCGATTTAATTTACTTCTTGCAAGTAACTACTACAGGAAGCAGCCAAATTTGGTTTTGTTCTACAACAAATTAAGCAGAATTCCCAAAATAATCACTGTAACCCACCTCTCTATAGAATTGATATCTTCAACAACCCATTTTTTCAGTTGGATATGAACTTGTCTAGCACTCTTCAAGTCGCTCTGTCCTCAACAGTGGTTAATTAGGAAAGAGTATCTGTTCTGATGTTACTGTTACAAACACTTAGGTGAATACTATTCACAGTCGCTCACTACAGAAGTCGTTCTACGTGACATACATGTGACGATTAGTGATTTGATGCATGAATGTGGTAGTTTTTTATTGCTCCATTTTTTAAATCATTAACCGTCACATATATGCTACGTAAGACGACTACGGTAGTGAGCGACGGTAAATAACATTATTCTAGATAAAAATCATCTTTAAAACTAGAAGGAAATTATTCAATGTGTTTTTAGTAAGAATGAGGAAGATCCAGCTTTTGGCTGTCCTCAGATTTTGAATTATGCATTAGATGAAGTTTACACAATTATCACAAGTGCAGTGAACATGTAAGCACAGTTTTCATAACTCTTCTGTTTCTTTACCTGAATTTCATATACCCTTCTGGTGCAGAAAAAAGAATTATGTTTGCAAAAACACACTATTTTCTAGTTTTTCACTTCAAAACATGGGAAAATTAAGCAGCAACAGCATCCTCCTTTGTGGCAAGTCGATTTTGAATGTGCTGAGGGACAACATCGAATTTGGGCAACTGCATTGTTTTGTCATCCCTCGTAGAGTACTCATATACTGGAACATCTCAGCTAGAGGCACCAGTGCATCAACCACCTGCACAGATGATCAATAAAACAATCGACTCATAAGGACAATATCACTTGATGAATTTATATGGTGGGTTGAAACTAAGTGGAAACGAAGATGTGTCAACAATTTTTGAATGGTCTAGTTGAAGCCACAACTCACAAGGGCGGTCCTGCTCCATTTCTTGGGCAATTTTTTTCATTTATAGAACACAACAAAACATACTGTCACCCGGTCCCATTGGTATCTGAAGGAAAAATAACAAACATAGTGAACGTCGATGGAAGCAGTTCAGTGGTGCAAAATCTTCCCTAGGCTCAAATCACATAAGTATAGAAAATAGGGTTAGACACCATGGTGGTCACTAAACTTGTACCAAATTTTCAAGGTCAGTGAACTTGAACTTTATTACAATTCGTTACTTACATCTTTATCAGTTAGTTTGACTAACATAAAAGATGATGTGGCAGTCTAATTATGTGCCACATCATCTTTTCCATTAGTCTAAACATGGACGGAATGACCAAATTGCAACAAACTTCAAAGTTCAGTAACCTAACTGTAACCAAGTTTAATTTCATTGATTAATGAACAAAATGAAATTAAAGAGGGTGAAAATTTCTGCTAAAAGTGCAATGGCCATTAGTGCTTTAAAAAGAGAAAATATGAAGATCTAATTGTCATTCTTGGGAAATGCAGAAGTAAAAAGAGAAAAAATCAAGTCCAAATATTATGCATAATGGTATTTCAAATACCTTGAGGCCACCAGTTTTGTCTCCAAAGCTGTTGATCTGGCCTCTCCTCAAGTTAAGATCTCCAATCACATTACCCAAATGTTCTTCAGGGGTGACAACTTCAACCTTCATAATCGGTTCAAGCATTTGGGGACCTGCTTTCCTCATCCCTTCCCGGAAAGCTCCTCTAGCAGCCAGTTGAAAAGCCAATACACTAGAATCGACTTCATGGTAAGAACCATCGACTAATACCGCACGAACATCTACAACAGGATAGCCAGCAAGAACTCCATTGCTCATGCATTCTTCCAATCCTTTCATCACACCAGTTATATATTCTTTTGGAACTGCCCCTCCCTTGATCTCACTTTTGAACTCATATCCACCACCTGCTTCTATGGGCTCGAACCTTATGGTGACGTCAGAAAACTGTCCTGACCCACCAGATTGTTTCTTGTGAACGTACTTCACTTCAGAAACCCTTGAAATGCTCTCCCGATAGTTGACTTGTGGTGCAACGACATTTGCATCCACCTGTAAGTGATACGCATGACAAGTTAATACAAGTAAATAAGATGGACGAAAACAAAATTTTAATTCATTGCCGCTCGAGGAATTTTGAATTGGTAAACTAAACACATCAAGGATATAGACACAAGAAAAGTAGTACTTTTTGATGTGGAAATTGCAAATACTTCAGATTTACGTATTATTGGAGAAATAAAATGGATTACTTTTGTTCTACACTAGCCTTGAAACAAATAGAGTCAGTTAGCCAAGTAATGCAGTTCTTTGATTTACACTAGAACAAAATCTAGTGGAAATGGTTCCTGAAGAGATATTTCGTCTCGTGTGCACATTTCCATGCGTAATTGGAAGTAGGGTTATCAAGTGAAGTATCCATATAAACAATGAATTCAGTGTATATGTTTAGAGGGAACGGTCTGTGGCAGGAATAAGGAGGCAAAAATTGACATATTAAACTTATTGCTAAAATACAGACAAAACTACTAGAGAACATCGCAGAGTGGAAATTACAGACTTTAAATTCCCTCTTGAGCCTATCAACAATAATCTCGAGGTGTAACTAGCCCATTCCTTCGATAACTGTCTGGTTGATTTCTTCATCTTGTGAGAAGTGGAAAGATGGATCTTCTTGAGCAAGCTTAACTAAACCAGCTGACGTCTTATCAACATCAGCTTTAGTCTTGGGTTCAGTGGCAACCTTAATCACAGTTTCGGGAAAGTCCATCCTTTAAGCACCACCGGCTTATCAGGATCACATAATGTTTCTCCCGTAATCATATCTTTCAAACCTGCAAGAGCTACAATATCGCCAGTTAAGGCGACTTTGACGTCCTCTCGGCTGTTCGCATGCATTTTAAGAAGTTGACCAATTCTCTCTTTCTCCCCCTTGTTCGAATTTAGCACATCAGACCCTGCAGTAAGCTTCCCTGCGTATACTCGGAAAAATGTAAAATGGATCGCTCATGATCTTGAAAGTTCATCATCACTGGCAGATCTTTCAATAATCAACTCTGGATCATCAGGGTCAGCTCCTTTCATTGCTGGCAAGTCAATGGGAGAAGACAAATAATCCACCACTGCACCGAGCAATGGCTGAACTCCCTTGTTCATAAAAGCTGACCCACATAGTACTCGAACAAAACTGCTTGAAATAGTACCCAGCCTAATTAATTTCTGGACGGTTGCCTCATCAGGCTCGACGCCTTCCAGGTAGTTCTCCATAGCTTCATCATCCAACTCGAATATGGCCTCAATCAATTGTGAACCTATACTCTTGAGCCAACTCTTTGAGATTGCCTGGAATGTCTTCGTATGCAAATTTTGCACCCAATTCTTCGCCAGACCAAATAATAGCTTTCATCCTCACAAGATCAATAACTCTTTTGAAATTATCCTCAGCACCGACCAGCATTAGAAGTACAAGTGGCTTTGCACCCAGGTTCGCTATAATCATGTCCCTTGTTCGAAAGAAATTGGCTCCAAGACGATCCATTTTGTTGACGAAACATATTCTTGGAACCCCATATTTATCAGCCTGCCTCCAAACAGTTTCAGATTGCGGTTCCACACCAGCTACACTATCAAACAAGCATATTGCACCATCTAAAACCCTAAGGGCGCGCTCTACTTCAATGGTGATGTCAACATGGCTGGGAATGTCGATTATATTAATCCGATGGTAATTTCAAAATGTTGTAGTTGCAGCAGAAGCAATGGTAATCCCTCTCTCTTGTTCTTGCTCCATCCAGTCCATTGTCGCTGTTCCTTCGTGCACCTCACCGATTTCATAGTTTCTACCTGTATGGTAAAGGATCGCTCAGTTGTAGTAGTCTTCCCAGCATCTATATGAGCCATGATTCCAATATTACGATAGTCCTTCAGCGGCACTGTTATCTTCTCTGCACAAAGTTAAAGCAAATAACATAAATGAGCATCAGAACTCAGATATCACTTCCTCCACTGTATGAAACAATATAAAAACACAACAGTTTTGAGTTCCATAGCAATCCAATATTTACCAATATTAAAAGGGCCCACTCTGAGAACCATTCAGTTGCAGCTCTTTCATTTCATGAAGGACTAGCCATGACAAGATGCAGAATATTTAAATTTACAAGAATTACTAAAAAGTAGAAGCCAATTGTCATGTCCATTTTAAGAAAAGAGGAACACTTCTATATCTACAAAAATTGAAGAAAGTGTTGACCTCAAAAAATGTTGCCAACAGATGTCGAGCCCACTTGTGCATATGTAAGCCAAGTTCCGACATGTAAAGATAGACCAACGATATAAATTGTTCCAGAATTGGACGTGAGAACAGCTCAATGACACGAGACGTTAGAGCTCTCTCGTGCATGTCCAAGATAAATCCAACACGTAAAGGTTGATCAACGGTCGATATCACTTCAAGATTGGACGTGGGAGATACTCAATGACACGAGACGTTTCCGTTCGGGCTCCGGCGAAATATTTGTGACACATTGTATGATAAGAACCAATCGTTTTAGAGCTAAATCTGAATATGCTGTGAATGAAAGGAAAATATTTCTCAAAGTATATGAATTTGCATTAACCCTTAATTGTTACATGGTGGGGGTATTTATAGTGTTACAAATGGAATTGTGACCTTTGGATCAAATTACACGTGACCTCATCTCCTCAACCAAGGCATCAAGTCCTAGCCATCCAGTTGACCTGCCTATCCTTTCTAAGCATTTAATGTTCTTATATTGACAAGACGGGACACATATACACTTTTTACAAATGTCACATCAATCATTCGTAAAAGATCTTTATCATGAGTTCAATCTTTGCATGTGGGTTGTTGGAGAGCAGAGCCTCAAATCCATGAAGCGCCTCGGACGGGGGCCTCGGCTAGTGTAGAAGGAGTCGAAGCGACTTGATTACGAGTGATCCCACAGCTTCAGTCGGGCTGCTACGTGGCAGTCCTTAGTTTTTAGTCACAACAGAAAGGTTGAGTAAAAATGATCATGAAAAGAAAGTGAATGGAAAAATCATCAAAAAACTGAATTCTCAGATAAATACCTCAAAATGGAGACCTGCTTCAGCGTAAAATAACAATTGTATACTTAAATCAACAAGAAAGTAAAACAGAAATCTAATCATTCAAATTCCATTATTGTGTGAACATACTTAAAGAGTAACCCCATTAATCGAAATTAATCATATGAACAATAGAGATTTAAAAGGCACATATATAAAATATATGTAAACATGTATGTATAGTAAGAGAAAGAGGGAGAGTAATATACCCTCAGCAGCCATGGCGAAAACAGATAAACTTATTTTACCCTGCTGTGTTGTAAATTTAACAGCTTTGGGGTTGAGTTAAGTCTCATGCTTCCAAAAAAATTAGAAACAGAAGAGGATAGAACTCTAATCCTTCGAACAGTACAACTCTTCGGACGTCGTTCACTGAGACCGCAAGGCTGAAGTGGCCTCCTTGATGAACCGCAGAAATTGCAAAGTGAAGAAGCATTGGCCGCGGCCGCCGACGACATTTCATTACTGATTCCGCCATTTTCCACCCACAGTATTACACACACTGAGAGTGTGTTTCTTTTTTTTTTTTTGATCGGAACNAGAGTGTGTTTCTTTTTTTTTTTTTGATCGGAACTGAAAGTGTGTTTCTTGTTTGGGGGGGTGGGGTGTGATAATGAAATTAATCGTAGAGAGTCGGGGATGAATTTGTGTGGACTTCAGCAAAGTGAAAAAATACATTTTTTATGAGAAATATTGGCAATTAAACGCACCCTTAGAGAAAATTAATCCAATATGATTTCCTCTAAAATCACTCTCGAAATAGGAAATACTATTAAAAATTACTTTTCTTAATAGAGAAGAGTGTGTTTCTTTTTTTTTTTTTTGATCGAAACTGAAAGTGTGTTTCTTGTTTGGGGGGGTGGGGTGTGATAATGAAATTAATCGTAGAGAGTCGGGGATGAATTTGTGTGGACTTCAGCAAAGTGAAAAAATACATTTTTTATGAAAAATATTGGCAATTAAACGCACCCTTAGAGAAAATTAATCCAATATGATTTCCTCTAAAATCACTCTCGAAATAGGAAATACTTTTAAAAATTACTTTTCT
>CAIGRP010043877.1:0-14537 GCA_903798385.1 Fraxinus cuspidata
AGTAGACTACAACGAACTTCCCCATTAATGAATAGGCACTCTGACCTCAGCATATCAAAAACAGCACGGAGGTGATCAAAGTGCGATGCCCACGTCGGACTATAAATGAGGATGTCGTCGAAGTAGACTACTACGAACTTCTCCATTAAAGGTCGTAAAACCTGATGCATAAATCTCATAAAGATGTGGGTGCACTGGATAGTCCAAAAGGTACAACCATCCACTCATACAACCCATGTTGCATCTTAAAAGTTGTCTTCTACTCATCTCTATACCTTACTCTGATTTGGTGATATCTATTTTTAAGGTCAATTTTTTAGAAGACCTTAGAACCTGATACCTAATCTAACATATCATCCAAGCGAGGAATTTGAAACTTGTACTTCACTATAATCCTGTTGATTGCTCAGCTATCAACACACATATGCCAAGACCATCCTTCTTCGGCACAAGTAGAGCAGAAACAGGACATGGGCTCACACTCTCGAGGATGTAGCCCCTCTCTAGCAACTCTACCACTTGTCGTTGTAACACTTAAGCTTCCTTGGGACTGAGGTGATACGCCGATCGATTTGGAAAACTTGACCCTAAAACAAGGTCGATCTGATGTTGAATAGTCCTCATAGGCAGCAATCCCGGAGGGAGATCCTATGGCATCAGGTCAGAGAAATTTGTTAGCATCTGCTGCACTTTTGCCGATAAATCTAGATCCTCATATGCATTACTATTCCAATGAGGGGGTAGAGCATAGACTACATTTTCACGCTCAATCTCAACTAAAAACCTGGACATAGAAAGTAGGTTGGTATTATTAACTCCGGGGCAGGAGTGGTTTCTTCCCGACGAGACGCCAACACAACCTTATTCTTCTTGATGCTAAGCGAATATTTATTTTTCCTCCCCTCATGAATAACACTGCGATCATACTACCAAGGCCGACCTAACAATAAATAAAAAGTGTCCATTGACATGGCATCACAGCAAGCATTATCAAAATATTTCCTGCCAATTGAAAAGATACTAGGCATCGCTTTTTGATTAACACCTCACTACATATATTCAACCACGACAATTTATATGGTTTGGGATTACGATCTGTCTTCAACTGCAATTTTTGGACAGCCTCTTCGGACACTACATTCTCACAACTTCCACTGTCGATGATCAGTTTGCAAACCTTATCTACAACTGTACAGGTTGTGTGAAAAATGTTGGTTCTCAACCAGTTATCTCCTAAGTCACCCTTGGGAGTCAATAGACTCTTGAGCACAACTAGAGTCTCATGACCATCTCCATACATCACATCTCCCTCTTCATTACCATTATATACGGGTTCTCCAATCTCTTCAGTTTCGTCTACTACATCTTCCTCAATCAAAAGATTTTTACCTTTCTGACTAGCTGGTTTTCTAAAATCAGTTGACTATGTCTATGTTCACTGTATCTGAAACACCTAATAATTGAGCTAGAATTATCCCGTAGTGGCTATTTAGCAGGTCGGGATGATTGAGGGCAAATTGGCTAACTACTTTCACTTTCGATCACTGGTCTCATGTTCTACTGCTTTTCCACAACAAGTGCATGCTGGTATGCTTCAGAAATGGTTCACAGCGAGTAAAGATTGATGACATCCTGCAGGGGCTATCGTATTCCCTCCAAATATCGTACCACCATCTGCTCTACCATCTCAGATAAATCATTCTTGGCTATCAATTGATAGAACTCATCTGTATAATAATCAATAGATCTCGTGCCTTGCCTCGGTGAATGAAGCAATTGAAACAAGGTTTGGGTATAGCCGAAAGGAAGGAAGTGACCTTTTATCTTCTTCTTCATCTTCTCCCAATCAGTGACCCTGGCCTTACCCTTTCGATCTCGTGAATGTTTCAACTATTCCCACCATGCAGATGCTCTGCCCTTGAGTTTAATGGCAACCAGTCTTACTTTAACACGATATGGAACTTCCTTATATTCAAAAATAAATTCAACTTCATTCAACCAATCAACAAATCCTTCGGCCTGTAACATACTAGAAAACTCAGGTAGATCCACTCTGAAACCGAAGTCTACATGACGGTCTTCCTAACTACGATGTTCCCAAACTAGAGCATGAATGTGATACGGGTTTTCGAGATTGCGGTCGAAATCATGATCCTCTAGTTCATGATCATCGAAATCATGTGCCGCTAGACGCTGAGTTAATCGCGGTATGGAACTTTCTCATTCGGAACCTGCCCGTGACGACCACGACCACCAACCATGATAGAACAGATTAAATCTCACCCCAAGAAGTTGTTGAGGCTCTGATTCAATATGACGCCGACAGAATAGTGATTATTCTGCAGGCTGGTTTCAGCGAATAATTCACAGGGAAGAACACAAGAGAAAACGTTAAGAAAATAAGAGAATTACTTATTATTCATCCAACATGTGAAAAACAGCCCACAAGCCGGGCTACATAGCTAGAACATGGAGAATATCAGAATTTTACCAAAAATAGGAAAATCCAAATAATCATACCAAAAGAAAGTAAGTAACAAAATAAATAATATCCCAAAAATCTGGCTCAAATCTAATTCTTAATCTATTTTAAAAAGGCAAACGAAATATTACAAAAAAAGAAAAGAAAAACTAAAATTGGGGATTTGGAAAGGAAAACAGTGGATTTTACCCTCAAAATCGATACACATCAAGCAAAACCGATGACAATGACGTGTGCGCCGAAAAGAGCTTTCCGAATTGGAGTCATGAATGCGATTCTGATAACAGTAGCCAAAGTTATGGTCAAAATACCAAAACGTGTCCAAAAAGGGTTCCAATTAGGAAATATCGTCGATTACTTGCCATTTTTGCGTTGATCCACCACTCATGGTACTGCAGCACCATCAATGAGCTATCTGAAAACTTGGCATCATCTGACTCGAATCCTCGTGCATCACATTATTAGTGTTGGAGGTTATTCTTGGAAGGATAAGTGGATGTCGAAAAGCAACCACTTCACCATGTTCCAATTTCTACAAAAGGATAGACATTTTAAGAGATGTTACACTATGATAATTTTTTACTTATTTGACAAATTAATTCACTAAGGGGCTAGCACCAGAGTATGCCTCCTCCATAGAATACTTGAACATTTTAAAATTGAGTTAAAGCATCTGCAAGATGAAAATAGGTCCCAACTCCACTCTCAATTAGTTAATTCTGACAGACTTATTGGACAGTCCTATTGGCATCTATCAAGTAGCAATCAAACCTATAAATCTGCCAATTATATGTAGAACCTTTAAAACATTCAGCCATGTTTGTTTAATTATAAATTATTGGAATTTGATTTTTAAATTTTTCAAATTACAACTTATCGACCACCATTCTATTTTGTGGACACACAAATCCTCCAGATTTCGATTTCAGTACACATGGATGTGCACTGAACAGAAAATGGGCATTTTGCTGTCAAAAGGTCAAATACAGACATACAAGAATTGAAGTCTGAAGAACTAAAAATAAGTTTGTGGTGCAAGTTCTATTTTCAGCTTCTAAGAAAAGTTGTTGGGTTTGAAAAAAACCGACATCCAGAAAAGGAAAGAAAATAGAGCATCAAGAATTCACAAACTAACGAAATCTAGAAATGCTAAGAATTATGCATGTTGACACAACATAATAAATAATAGAATTGCAATTTATATAAATCCAAAAATGTAAATTACATGTTCAGAATTCCTTCAATTATTTCGTCGGACAACTAGGATGCCTAATCTGCCTCCGACTAATTCACGAATGCAGGTGTCCTCTTCACTAACAAAGTTCACCCTCCTCTCTACCACGCATGCTCATCCTTCCATCTTATAATCTTCACCTGAAATTGTTTGTCCTCAGGATCAATGAGAAAATATTTTCAGGTAGGTTTTCCAGCTGGAAGTCTTTCATTATCTCCTTGGGGATGTACTATCACGATAAATTATCCATTATTGATTGAAAACACCACAAATTGTCCATAACTTATAAGCTGAAGTCATTTTTGAAACATGAATGGATTCCTTGCCAAATCATTCCACCGTGATTTCTTGATTTTAGTGACACGGTAAGATTTTCTTGGCCGGATAGCCAAGCCTGAACAGAAAAAGTCATTACCATAAGGATTGAGAGGACGTTGTGTAATGACCCAAATTTTTTTATAAAAAATATGAATCGCTATCCAAAGCTTCCTTTGGATTGTACCAGTTAACATGAAATTACATATTAAAATTTAAGCAAGATTAAAAAGAAATCAAACTACTATCTATTTATCAAAGAATAAATTAGTGTCAACAATAGGGATTAAAACTCTTGTTATTTATTCATTTATTACTTAGAAAGTTGATGGAACAACTACACATTATAATGTATTCTACCAATTTTAACACATACATGCATGATCTTCATAATAGTATTTAGCACATTACAGATTTTCTTTTATTTAACTAAGAAATCAAAATATTTTAAATTAAATGGCCATGGAATGATCTTATTACAGTGAACGTGTATGGCAGCCAACTAAAATTTAATTGGCAATGAAATTGACCGTAAGGACTGAAATTCAAATATTTTAAGCAATCAAATTGACAGAAGGCAAATAACGCAATTTACGTCAAACATTTAATTCTAACTTTTAATTAAAAGTGCAAACTAAATGCCAGAAAGGATGGAAAATTTTATCTACTAGAAGACACACAACTATATTCAAATAAACAAGTTCAAGAATTTAATTAAACATAAATGTCTACTGCAGTTAAATTAAAAAGAAACAAAGTTACATGCTTAAATTTTAGAACTAGTCTGGCGAATTGAGGCACAACCACACCATCGAACCGCTGCTCTCGGGCATGACCTGAACTAACCTATGAGGTAGGGAGAAAGGGGGTGAGTATGGGGAATCTCAATAGGATATGGGTATTAGTACAATTTCAGATAATATTTCCCAATTCATATATCAATATAGCCATATCGGCATATCATATCTTTAGAATATGGTAAGAGCTCATGACATATCATAACATTTGTACTAGATGGCCATTATCATATATCATATCGTAACACTTCATTAGCATAGCATTTATCAACATGAAATAATAAGATTAAACGGGACAAAACCACTTTTACGTCATTATCTTATCTTATGACTTCCAAATGCATTTCAACAAGAAGGAGAATGCTGAATTTGTGTTAAAAGCATCCCTTAAACTCCACTTTAAGTATAGAAAGAAATGGATAATAATATAGGGGAAGATAAGTTATGTGATATTTGAAAAAGGGAAGAAGCGTGAGTAATGGGAGAGGAATGAGGGAATTGAGAGAACCTCTATTAGTAGTTGGGTAAGTTGGAAAATGAAATGGCAAGAGGGTGTGTGGAAGTTTTTTAGAGGTAGTTAGATTTATGAGTGGAAGAGAGAAACAAAAAATTAGAAAAGTGTGATAGTATATACCTAATTTATGAAATTACAATTATATATGTATGCAAAATGCCCAGCTTACATTATATATTCTACTCTTCTCTTAAAAGAGAGACCTTGAGGATTACTATTCATTTGTTAATTCTTGTCACATATCACTGTTCCATATGTGCCCAAAACAAAAAACCTAGCCATATTTATTGACTTCAATACCTCAGTGACACGATAACAATTATTACTGTGAGACAATGAAAATGAGGATTTTTATGCTGCATATAATTTTGATCTTCACAACTCCCCAAGTAGCTGCAATGCTTGACTCTATTTTTTCAGTTTTCACACTACCATTAATACAAAATGCAATGACTCAATTTCTTCTCTTATTTTGATATGAGCAACAAATAAGACTATTCGACTTTCATAGACTTGAGCTTCCAAATTGCTTGAATTTTAAGTTCCAAACCACTACATGAGGCTCTTTCTTCCTTCTAATATTGCAGTGACTTACACGATCTCGGTCACAAGGCAAGTTTTCATTTATCCTTCTTTCCATAAAAAATGTTGACAAGTTGTCTTCAAGAATGAATTGGTTATGAACATTCAGGTTATAAATTAGGATTTGTGCTATTCAAGTTTTTTTCTTCCGTGAAAATTGACATATATATATTTCAATTGTTGTGAAAATGCTTGTGTATACATATTTTTCCATCTTTTACTCCTTCCACAAAAAAATGTTTTGAATTTTTATATTTTTAAATGCTGTCTTGAATAATTCATTATTGAATTTGTTGGTATGAGACTTCGTGCTATGTGGAGTGAATCTACGGTGGAAGGTGGAGAAGGACAACTCCCTCCGGCAGAGATATGTCTAAAATGTTTTTTTGTTCCTTCACACCTTGTGGTGCACATGTTTGATGAAATGTCTAAAATATCATTCTTAAGGCTCGAATGCGGCTCGCGGAGTTGTACTCTACATGCATGACGAGGACACACTGGTGTCCGCACAATAGAGACACAAGGCTTGGTATCGGAGACATCTTTCTCGTGCACCACGGAGAAGTGTCTCCGTGCCTATGCAGAGACACGGGGTGTCTCCATGTTTCCTCGATGTACACGTGTCTCCATGTCTATGCTAAGACATGGTGTCTCCGTGCACCACGGAGACACGGTGTCTCTGTGGGGGCATGGAGACACGGTGTCTCCGTGCACTGGGCGAAAACAGGGGATGTCTTTGTGTCTCCGCGTTCTCCTTGCACCACGAAGAGGTTCTCCATGGTGCACGGAGACACCAAATGTCTCTGTGTCTCCGAGCAGACATGGAGACATGCCGTGTCTCCATGTTGTGTCTCCGTGCACTGTGAAGACATGGGATGTCTCCGTACAGACACGGAGACACCTCGTGTCTATGTGGAGACACAGCGTGTCTCCACAATTTACTCACCGACAATGGTGTCCGACACTAGTCTTTGCGTAGTGTGGAAAAAAAAAATTTCCCTTTTTTATTTTCTTTCCAATATTCAAAGTCAACAATTTGTGTGTACGCTCTTAGAAATTTGATATAATTAGTGTAGTTATGCACTTGGTGTTCCGCAATTGTTGTCGCGATGTGGGGACACTGGTGCTTCGTCACGGACGCAAGCCTTCCTCGCGCAGTACTGAATTTTTTTTGTCCTTCCTTTTATTGCCTATATTCAAAGTCAACATTTTGTGTGTAGCGTCTTAGGGATTTAATATAAATAGTGTAGTGATGATTAGGCTATCAATTTCCTTAGTGATGTCAATAAATACGACTAGCATTTTTTTTGTCCACATATATGAACATTTTTTCAGATTGTGCTCCGCATACCTGCAAACACACGAGTAGTACTAATAAACACAAGTGTGCATACTTATTTCCATATAATTAACTTGTACCTATTAATTTCTTCCAAGCAAGCAACATAGTATTATTACATCTTTTACTCTTTCATTCACTACAAAACAATTTCTTCTTCCATTTAAAGGTGAATATTTCCTCACGATGAATTTGGATATGTCTACTATTCAACAAATCAGTCCCTACGTTGAAAGTACTTCCCAAAGTCTAAGTACTTCCCAAATTCCAAGAGAATTATATGCAGCTTCCATTTCCCACAAACAAAATCGACGAAGGAAGACAGGAAGAAACAAACTCAAACTCCACGTATTGATCGGCGTAAAAGAATAAATAATTCTATGTTATCTCAAAATAATAATTTATGTGCTTCATATCCAGATGAATCTTATCAATCTACAATACATCTTGATTTTGAAACTTCTACTCCAAATAGGGAATCAACTAATAAGTTTCATTCTAAATTACAAGGAAGTTTTGACTTATCAAATATACCACCCAAGGAAAACGTATTACCTACATCCACCTACTGTCAACATTGTGGTGCACGAAAATTTTTACAGAGGAACTAAAGGATTTTGTTGTTGTGATGGAAAATTTAAACTTTCTATACCTGTTTCACCTACTAAATTGTATGATATATTTACATCAAATAAAGTTACATGTATGGAATTCAAAGAATTTTCGCGTGGATATAATAATCATTTTGCCTTCACTTCATTTGGTGTAAAATACGATAAAGATCTCTTTAAATCATACAAAGGTATTTATACATTTAGAGTTCAAGGGCAGCTGTACCATTATGTAAACCAACTTTTACCAAAAAAACAATATCCCTACTTATATGCAGTTTTTATGATACATATAATGAAATTCAGAATCGTATGAAATCGTTTGTAAGTTTTGTTCAGTCTATTTTGATTATTTTAGTGGAAATCCTTAAAGTTGATCCATATACTAATTTTTTTAGATCGTCAAGTGATATGCCCAATTTGGATGACCATCGAATACAGGACTTGATCAAAGAGTTTTCAATACTCCTTCAGCATCTCAAATAGCTGTTTTATGGGTTGAGGATGATCAAAATTCAAATATTCGTGTTCATGATATTACTATCTATGGTCATTCTGGTGATTCACATAGAGTTCATTATTATTATGGTTGTTATGACCCTTTGCAATACCCTTTACTTTTCCCATTTGGAGAATCTGGTCGGCATGATGGTATTCAGAGATACAAAACGTCAGCTTCTAAAACTCAAAGTTTGCCCACCTACGTTGCTTTTGATATCACAGTAAATTCTATAGCAGAAATCATTGAAAATGAGAGTACAGGTTTCTTAATATACTTTTTCATACTCTTTTCTTTTTATAAAGTTTAATGGTCTAAATCAATGTAACATATCTTTCTTATTTTTAATGCAGTGCTTAATGGAACAAAGAAATGATGTCAAGTTTCTTGTCGCGAATATTTTTCTTACAAGTTACAAATCAGGCATTCTGGTAAGTGTGTTTTACTTTATGTTGGTAGACCATTTCAACAATACGTTGTAGACATGTATATTAAAATTGAAACTGCTAGATTAGATTATGTTCGTCACAATCAAAAACAAATTCGAGCTTAACTTTATCAAGATATTATAAATAGCATTCAACATGGGGAAGCGAGAGGGTATAAAACTGGAAAAAAAATTGTTTTGCCACAAAGCTTTACATGTGGTCACAGATATATGCTAATAAGATATTTAGATGCAATGGCAATTGTCCAACGTTACGAAAAATCAGATATATTTTTAACTATAACATGTAATCCAAATTGGCCAAAATTTAGAGAAGAATTGAAACATAATGATGAAGTTCAAAATCGACCGGATTTAGTTGTACGTATATTCAGAGCAAAATTAGAAGAGTTAAAAAATGATTTATACAAAAATATATATATTTTTGGTCATGTTGTTGCTCATATATACATGATTGAATTTCAAAAAAGAGGGCTCCCTCATGCACATCTATTATTGAGTTTAATTATGCTCATAAAATTTCTTATGCTTGTCAAGTTGATAAGATAGTGTCATGTGAAATTCATTATAAAAATACATACCGACATCTTCATGTTGTTATTGCAAAACACAATATACACGGTCCTTGTGGAAATCTAAATCCAAAAAATGTATATATGTTAGCAAAAAATTGTTGTAAAAACAAATATCCTAGAGATTATTGTAATAGTACTATATTTGGTGATAACTCATACCTATTGTATAAGCGATCTATAGTGGTATTTCTATTAAAGTTAGAAGTGATAACTCATACCCATTATATAGGCAGCGTAAGAATGGTGTTGTTAAAGTTAGAGGTCAAATGTTAGATAATCGATGGGTAATACCATACAATCCTTATTTAAATGCAAAATTTGACTGTTATATTAATGTCGAAGTATGTTCTTCTATTAAAGCAGTAAAATATTTATACAAATATGTGTATAAAGGACATGATCATATTAATTTTTCATTGACAAAAATAAAACAAATATGGTTATAGATGAATTTTTTGCTTACCAATCAGCTAGATGGATTCCTGAAGCTATGTGGAGAACCACGTTAACTGAATTTTTTCGGATGAATGAAGCAAACGATTTTGCCTAAACATTATTATTTCGAGATTTCGCAACTCATTTTGTTTGGAATGCAAGTTATAAAAATTTGGACACCTAGAAAATAACACATTGTTGTAGGATGAATCGTGACAATTAATCCATCTAAAGGAGAACGTTATTTCATCCGTATTCTTCTTGATCATATTAGAGGTCCAACATCATCTGATAGTTTACGAAGTTCAAATGGAATAACTATTATTACCTATAGAGAAGCAGCACTTTTACATGGTCTCCTAATTGGTGATATTCACTGTGAAGAATGTTTATCCAAAGCTATTTTGTAGGAAATGCTTGGTTCTTTAAGACTTCTATTTTCTACACTTTTAATGCTTTGTAGTTCTAATAATCCAAAGCTATTATAGAATAAATTTAAATCCTATATGATTGATGATTATGTACAATAAAATATATCTGTTCAAGCTACTAAAATAAAATTTTTAGAAGACATAATTTCTATATTAGAATCATTAGGTAAAAACATAAACGATTATGGAATAGTTCCATTCTTTGTAAGTATGAATGAAGCTCAAAGATTGACAAGAATGATTACTGAGGAAACAATCAATTTGGGTATTGAAGGTCGACTTCCTTGTGTAGAAATATTTAAATAAAGAACAACGATTTGCATACGATACAATTATGGAAAAAACAAAAGATAAATCAAGTAGCGTTTTCTTCATTGATGGTGCAGGGGGGACATGTAAGACTTTTTTATATAAGGCACTTATAAATGATGTAAGAAATCAAAATCTCATTGCTTTAGCAACTGCATCCTTTGGAGTAGCTGCATCTCTGTTGCCTGGAGGATGCACAACTCAATCAAGTTTTAAAATTTCTTTAGAAACAATTGGTGAAATAATTGCTCAGTTAGCAAACAATCAGCTTTAGGAACCTTGTTAAAAATGTCTAGGTTAATAATTTGGAATGAAGCATATATGGTAAATCGTTGTGCTATTGAATTTGTAGATAGAATGCTTAGAGATATTACTGATTCTAATTTGTCTTTTGGTGGGAAAGTAATTATTTTTGGAGGGGATTTTCCGTCAGGTTTTACCAGTGGTACTAAAAGGGAAAAAAAGAAAAAGAAGATATAATGAAAGCTAACTTGGTTTTTTCAGACCTATGGCCTTCATATAGACATTTACCATTGGTTTAAAATATGAGAGCTAGATCCTACGTTTTGTGATTACTTAATTAGAATTGGAGATAACAGAAGAAGAACATACTTGTAAATGCATTATGCTTCCTAATAGTATAATTCTACCATTTGAAGATAAAATTAAATCTTTAAAAATTTCGATACATCATGTTTTTCCAAACATAGAGGCATATGCGGACAATTTCGAAATCAAGTTATTCTTACCCCTACAAATGAATGTGTTAATTATATTAACAGAATGTTGTTTGAACAAATTCCATGTGAAATTTTCACATATTATAATGATGAAGCAATTGACACATCAGAAAAACGTTTGCAAGAAGATTTTTTGAATACATTGACACCAAATGGTATTCCACCACATAAATTAAAGCTTAAAGTTAAATTGTCCTGTAGTGTTATTGCGAAACATCAATACTTCAGAAGGTTTATGCAATAGAACACGCCTTGTCGAAAATTTGAGAAAAACATAATTCTTACTGAAATCACAACCGGTGAATATCAGGAAAATTTGTGTTCTTACCAAGGATTCCTTTTCTACCACTTAAAAATGATCGAAACTCAATTCCATTTAAAAAAACTCAATTTCCAATTAGGCCGTGTTTTGCAATGATAATAATAAATAAAGCATAAGGTCAAACACTTGATTTTGTCGTTTTATATTATCTACAGCATGTCTTTTGCCATGGTCAGTTATATGTAGTACTATCAAGATAAAAAACAAGTACATCTTTAAAAGTTCTACAAAAACCATCAATCATAGAAATTCACATGATACATGTACAAAAAATGTTGTACATTCATTGTTGCCAAAAACTTTTAAATTCACTTTTGCTATTCAATTTTTTGCAGGTTCCTCTATCGATGAAATGGCATTCTTCATGCCTACAAACTGTAATGATGCAGTATGTAAAAAAACAAACTTCTTCAACATCCATTGTTGCCAAAAACAACTACAGCAACTATTCCTCACTTATTAGGTAACAATTATTGTTCATATATTATTTTGTTTAGGAAATATTTTAATGTTTAATTGATTGTTACAAGTTCTAGAAAAGAAGCTATTTTACAGCATCATTATAAAAATTCTAATAGGATTATTGTCAATATTCACATAAATTTTAGTCACCTATATATTTAGCAATGGAAGTTATTGTTAAAAAAATGTAGAGAATTCTACATAAAGGTTTTTGGTAGAAAAATTTGTAGCAAAAAGGCATTCTGTTTTTGTACATCTTCATCAGATTCTCATTTAACTTTTCAACATAGTAAATCCTTTTTACCAATTATTGATTAAAATTTATGGTTGAAAATACCTCCAGTTATATCAGTAGAGTGGAACCGAAGCAGTAAAAGATTCACATGGAACTAGTCCTTTTAAAGCTTTATCCTACAGATAAATTTTACATTTTACACCTAAATCTACACCATACTTCAAAAGACTACAATGGAAAAATATACCACGGAACTACCGTCAGAGCATTTAAATTTTCACCACTCTGTAATAGCTGTGTCACACTCCGGAAGCTACTATTACTATATTTTCCAGTCACGACAGTTAAATTTTTGCCTTATTTGTCACCTGTTGAAGCAAAAGTATCGTCCACGCTTCAAGGATATGAAAGAAATGATATAATTTAATCAGCAGCATGAATACACAGTAAAAATATGAATGGAAATTTTTTTTATGTATACACTTTACCACAAATTTGGCTGCTATGGCTTGACACTTTACCACAAATTTGGCTGTTATGGCTTGACACTTTACCACAAATTTGGCTGTTATGGCTTGGCATCCATATTCATAATGACAGGTGATGCGGACATCATTGAGACTTAATTTTTTTATTGTTATTGGGCTTTATCATTTATGTTTTCTATTTTTATTGTTATTGGGCTTGTAGTAGTGGGTTCACCCAAACCCGTCATTTAACTAGGTTTTCAATCTTCAAACAATTTTACATTACAATTTAGATAGTTGATGAAATGATTGAATAAAATTGCGTTTGGCGGCTGCCGCGTTTTCCCTCTTCTTCCCCTTTCTTCTTCCTTCCCCCTTTCTTTCTTTCACGGCTTCTTCCCCCCTTTTCTTCTATTACTTCTCTCTCTATAATTCTAGTTCTATTGATTCTACATCAGNACATTACAATTTAGACAGTTAATAAATATGATGAATTGAATAGTGGCTTGCGGCCGTTTTCTCCCTCCCTGTCCCCTCTTCTTCTTCTGGTTCTTCTTCTTCTTGCTTCTTAATTCTTCCCCGTTCTACATCAAATTTGGTATCAGAGCTAAACCTAGATTCCATCTATTGCAATATAAGACCCAAACATCCGGCAACGTCAGTTTCCCCACCATAAAACCATGGCACCACCGCTGCAAACCCATAACTGCATGCTTGAAACCACCCAAAATTCCCTCAAATCCTCCACTGAAATCAACCCCTAACATCATATTCACCAAACCTCAAACCTACAATTGCAAAATCTATAATCCGGACAAACCACAAGGTCACAGTCACCGGCTAAACCCATAAACACCCAACCAACACATAAACTTCATAACAATTGCCGACAATTTTCAAACCAACAACACAAAATCTAATACCTTCGCCCCTAATTCCACTTTCTCACAAATCCGCAGCTACCCCTGACCGCTTCAGTACACCCCACCACCAGTCACAACCCGCGACACAACCATCATGCCACTCAAACCCGAACCGCAACAACAAACTACAGCCTAGCCACCGACAGTGACCTATATCTTACTGGCCACATCTAATCGGCCGAACCCATAACCGTCCCAAACCCGCACCTCCAAGGAGCAAACGCCACCATAAACAGCGGCCACAGTCGCCACCTCTTCCTCCTATCGCTGCCGCCCCACATCCACCCACAGGAACCGAAGTCCAGCCGTCTGGTTTTGGGTTTGTGCTGTTTAGTAAATTGATTTGGTGATTAATTCTGTAATTGATTTGGTTTAGGCCTCCACCACTTTATTTGGTTCATTTTGGTATTGAGCTTCAGTTGGGTCTCCATTTTTATTTAGTTTATTTCGAATTAGTATCGGGCCTCCTTTTGGGCGTCAACTTTATTAATTTGTAATCTCCTTTCAGTAAAAAAAAAGAGTCTGGTAGGGTATATTTTTGGGCCTCATCGTGACGTGTTATTCTTGACTACTGGATCATTTTATCGGTACTTTAGGCCTCAGTTTTGGCCACTATTTTTTGTAATTTGTTTTTAGTTTAAAAAAAAAAGTGTGAAAAAAAAGAGTGAAATGGTGTGAAAAAAAAGATAGAATTTTCAAACTTAATTGCAGTGAATTTTTATTCTTGTTGTTGACGGCCGCTAAAACGATTCAGTTGTCGCCTTGCCACTGTAACAATGCCAAATGAAAAATCATGATTGGGGCATCGTTGGACTCT
>CAIGRP010043883.1:0-23706 GCA_903798385.1 Fraxinus cuspidata
TGAATTAAGAAAAAGATCAAACTAACTATTTTCAATTCAACAAGAGTAACCAAATTTGTTCTATGTAGAACTAGAAACCAAATTTCGTCTAAAAAACGATACCACAAATATCTCTTTCATATTCATATCATAATCAGTCTTTAATAATAACCTAAAAGTCCATATAGCCTCAAGATAAACGGATTTACCATTTCCCCACATAGATAAATCTTTTAGTATCAATTAGCTTTTGGTTGTTCAAAAAACCTCACATAGTCACACTTATATGAGTAGTGGTACTGAAATTTATCCACCAAGTGTGTCTAGATTTTGATACTAAATTAACCTTAAAATAAACCAAAGTAAGAGATGTACTTTTTTTTACGCGCCAAACTTGATATTTAGTACAGTGTCTCTTTATATATTCCAAACGTTAACAAAAGTAATAACCAGATGATTAATCATTTTTAGGTTTTTGTTGTTTCTTTTTAATTGAACCAGATGCACATTCTTTATTTTTTAACTTGTCCTTAAATGTGTTTGTCAAGTGAGTACTTCCAGTTCTCTTACTATAGACGTTCTTCTTATTGCACACAATATGAAATGAACTCATCACTTCTCCTTTAACAACCGTAACTGACCTTAAACAAATTGAATTGTACAGGAAGAAAAATCAAAACCAAATGCACGAGCGAGTTATCAGACAGCTCAAGCTTTAATACCTTTAGTTTTGAAGTAAGATGAGACATATCCATGATGTACTTCCCTATGATTTCTTTAGCCTTATACTTCAGTGAAACTAAGTTTGCTAAAAACGTGCTAGTTTCGACCTTATTGCCTTTTGCAAAGCGTTTTTCAATTTCGTTAAGAAACTCAGTGTCTCTTGAATCTTGATTATTGACTCTTTTTTGTTCTTGAGTTCTTGATCTTGATTTTGGCTTCTATTGCTACAATCATTCTTCTTGATTCTTGATCGTAGATTTTTTATCTTCATCTTCAATATGCTTTCTCTTATATTCTTGTTCTGATAAGATAACACAAAAAATGAAAATCGCATATATGTATTGGGGACCATAACTCTATATATAGTTCTATATGTATTTGGCTCATCGTCAAATACAACCCTAATAGATCCAATTTCTACACATATAATTCGACCCGCACTTTATTTAAATGTTCTAAACCCAACAATTTAATTCTTTATTAGATATCTTTAATTGAGTTTAACTATAAAATAACCTTATACATAATTAATTATATATGTAGACCCACATGATAAATTAATAAACCCAACACAAGAAAGTAGCAAAAGATAGGAAAGTTAAACAAAATTATAAAATAACATTAGTGGACAACGTATTTTTAGTGCTTCTATCATCACATATTGTTTTTCTTCTTGTTGGAGAATTTATGGAAACTACTGTTATTTTCATTCTTCCGATGATTAATTAATTTTATTGTTACTGAGTTCATAAGGTGATGCAAATCGGTTAATAACACAAATACCAACGATCATATGTTATAGTAACTAAAGATCATTGAAGTAGACAATCCATTCTCATCCGCCCTTACACACAGAGCTTAAATTTGGTGTGTAGCTCATAGTTAAAACTGAGAAAATGATGGGTTGCAGGTGTTCTGAGGCATATTGTCAATCATCTTGTGAATCAAACCATTCCCATTTTGACATTTGAAATTGAAGGAAAATAAACTAACCCCAACATTTCAATGACGAATGCTCAAGATACATTTATGATAAGTTGTTCAAACAGGAAAGAACTTAAATAGCAATATTTGCTGAATTTGGGAGGTCGCGTGTTACTAGATTGCGCAAATAATGAAATTATTATAACTTACAAATTTCTCAACATATTAAATAAATATACATCTGTTAAACCACAACTCAGATGCAACTTCATTTCGAAACCAACCATTCATTTCAAATAAAAGATTAACATCATTGCAATACATTCCATATTTCGAAAAAATCAAACCTGAAACTAATTAGTCACAATGCTTCTGGTAGATTCAGATTATAAAGGAACTTTCCTTATAAACATAGATTTGAATAAAAAAATGTTACGTAATCTGTTGATATGGTATTAAACTAAAATGTGTTTGTAGCATAAACATGTAGGAGAAGAACAGTAGCAGATTGTGAAACATCTAAAACGTCATTCGAGGTTATGGTCTCCAATTTAATACAAGAATACAAGATAAAGCATATTAAAGAGGATGATCCAAAACCTACAATCAAGAATCAAGAATTTCTGTAAAAAATCAAGAAGAATGATTGGAGCAATTAAAATGAAGAATGAGACAATCAAGATTATGGAGCAAGAAGCTAAAATCAAGATCAATAACTCAAGACCCAATAGAACCAATAATCAAGATTCAAGATCATGTTATTAAGGTATTCTACATTTAATAATTCTCTTGATGATTTGACATGGATTATCATGATAATAAAGTAATTAGGTTTTCAAATTTTAAAGTTTAAAGTTTCATAAAGTTGCAATATCTTAATCAACACTTTAGTATAAAAGAAATTTCAGTAACCATCAACTAAAAGGAGGCTGTTATTTTACTTACATTGATGGAAATAATCACCTGGACTCAAAGATTTTGGAGATAGTAATAAGTAATAACAAATTCATAGAGCACCAAAATTGTATAGAATGAAGATGACTAGATACTAAGACCATATATAGCATATGCTGATTTTCGAAATAAACTTGGAACAGTTATGTAGTTAGATTAGTAGAATGATGCAGCCTTATTTACTTCACAAAATTGAGAAAATTAGTTGTCATCACTTTTAGCTTTATTTTATTCTCAAGAAAAATAAAAGATGATGATTTTTTAATTCAACGGCAGATATAGAGATACAATTAATGGGGGTGCATGTCGTCAGCAATATTGTGTTTCAATTACAAAAAACACCGAATTATGGGGTTCAGTAATTTTGATTCATTGTGTCATATTATTTAGTAATTTTGGAATATAAGATATCACCTAGTACTTTATGAAATATGTTGTTGTTGGTTATATGTGATCTTTTTCCTTTTTTTTTCTAATTAATTTTTGGAAGAATGGACTAGTTTTGTTGTTGGAAAAGAAATGGAGGAGGACTTAGACTGCAAACTTTAACTAAATGCAATAGCTATCACTGCCTCTCTAGTGAAACAATGCTAGGTGGCACTACTGCCGCACAAGAGTGGTGTAGCAGTAGTGCTGCCTCTGGTAGTGGTGTCCTACATATCGTAGTTGCGGTGCCTACATTTAGTTGCAATACCTTTGGGTGTCGCTATCGGTACCATAGTAGGTAGAGACTGAGCAACGGCAGCACCTTAAAGTCGATACTGCGGCGTGAAGACCCCATTGCATCGACCCTTTTAGGGCTCTACGACGATAGTTGTTCTTGGTCCTGCAGTGGTGGTTGAGGTGTTGTCCCGCCGATGAGTTGGTAGTGATGATATTCTAAGGATGATAGTTAGTGGTGATGGGAAAACCTAGCAAGAAAGCATTTATTTGCTTATGTTTGAGGCCCATTATCCAATAACTCATTTTTCTACTAATTTTTAACCACACATTCTACCAATAAAATAATTTGTATATAAACCCAAAAATTTTTCTTATTTTTTAACCACATATTCTCCAAAAAATCACTATAAAAATCCATTTAGCATAAAAATGTGGCTCAATGAAGGACTTTATTCTAATGAGCTTTAGGTCAATTGTTAGACTTGTAACTAGATTTGGGCTTTTACTTGAATTTCTGGAGAGATGATCAATTGTTAGACTTGTAACTAGATTTGGGCTTGTACTTGAATTTCTGAAGAGATGGTCCACAGTCCATAAATTAAAGGGATGGGCTCCATAGTCACCTGTGCCTTGGCAGCATGAATTTGAAGAATTGGGCCAGTTGATGGTTCAGTTAATTTTATAATATGTTGAAAATATAACTTCTCCTTAAACGAGCCAAAAATTATTCTTATTTCTTTATTTGTTACTTTATGCTTTATTTAAATTGTGAATAATCGTCGTTAAACAAACATACCATATTTATTATGTTAGACATCGCTCGGTTTATTACTTGTCATACATGCATTTATTAATTTATTTTCTAACGTCTCTAAATTAAGGGGAGAACGTGAAAACAAATATTATTTAATAATTAGATCATTTAATTAATTAGATTTTATCAATGATTGATTGATAATTATTAAATGATGAAAACATTTACAAAATATCAAGTGTGCGAAGATACATCTAACGAACGAGCTTTTTCCCTCATTAGTCCATCAACAACAACTGCGTATACTTCGGGCTATACTTTATTTCTCTCCGTGAAGGAGGGCTGGTTCTAGTTATTGGATAGGAGCCCAATTTGGTTGACAAAGGGTGGACAAAATCCGACTGAACTCGTCAAAACCATCCAAACCGAACCAACCAACTGGTTTGAGTCAATTTTTTTGTTGTTTTTAAGTGAATTCGATTTTTTGGTTATGTAGACGGGTCGAGTTATGAGTTAACCCATAAAAACCGAATAAACCCGCACATCGCGATCCGCCTACTTTAAAAACAAAAAAAAAAAAAAAAAAAAAAANGATTTTTTGGTTATGTAGACGGGTCGAGTTATGAGTTAACCCATAAAAACCGAATAAACCCGCACATCGCGATCCGCCTACTTTAAAAACAAAAAAAAAAAAAAAAAGAAAAAGAAATAAAATACATAAACATGACCATCTGATTTTAATGCTATTTTTCTTCACTTGATGTATCTTATTTTGAATAAAATTGTTCTTTACTTTTGCAGCCTCCAACAGTTTTAGCCAACAGATTTTTACTTCTGCCGAGTGCCAACAGTTTCTGCATCAGCATTGTAAATTTGTCATGAAATATGTAATCGTTATTGAATAATTATTTAGATGGATATTTGGTTGGATGTACTATTTTAATTTTCAAGTTTATTGACATTGAATGACTATATTAATATTGCTTTAGACCCAAAAATTGGATGACTGTAATCGTTGATGACAGGTTGTCCCAAACCGATCAACACAACCCGACCAATACTTGATTGTGTTGGGTTTTAACATTTATATGGGTTAAAAATATTTTATGACGATTATATCTTTCAAGTTATAATTTTAATTTTAAGTTCAAGCTACTACAAATTGCTATTTTAATTTTCAAGTTTATTGGCATTGAATGACTATATTAATATTGCTTTAGACCCAAAAATTGGATGACTTTAATCGTTGATGACAAGTTGTCCCAAACCGATCAACACAACCCGACCAATACTTGATTGTGTTGGGTTTTAACATTTATATGGGTTCGATTGAGTTAAATTTTGGTCAAACTGATTATGTTGAGTTGAGTTTGGATTGAGGCAAAAATCAACCCAACCCAAACCAACCCATGCCCACCCTTGGTGACGATTCCATCAAGGATTATTTATTGTGGAAATTACGTCCAATACATCATATTAGATAAAATTTAAAAAAATACTTTGTGATTTTTTAAATCCTAATATTACTTTAAATGCGATAGTAAAATAAAAATAATAATAAAAAAGGCAAATCACTTCACTCCTAATTGATAATTAATTTGGAGCTGATCTTGATCCACCAAACACGTTCCTTACACAAATAAACCAAGTCAAATCCCCTAATTCACGACTATCCATATTCACTCATATTCTCAAACATCTAGAATACTATCAATACCACCAAATTCATCCACACAAACCGATCCTATAACAGATTCAAATCTCGTTCTAATCCTTCAAAATATTTTCTGTATTTGTATTTTTTAATATAAGCAGTGATCGGGTTTATTTTTCATTATATAAACCCTAATCGAATATGTAATATCAGCATTCAGCCCAATCGAAGTTTTCATTTTTTAAATAATCGTTGTTTTTTGAAATTTCATCCACAATAAACATTTCACTATTTTACAATCGCGAATTTCTTTTTGATTGATAGATACAGAATAAATCAAAGAGAGTGTGAGTAATCCCACACACCAGCCTAAAATTCGGTTGCCCATTAGGAATTTTTGAATTGTGTAATGAATTTTGAATGGGCGTTGAATGTAGAGCTTAATATTAGATTAATTTAAAAATATATCAATTTTAAAAGACTCTTTGACATCTATATTAGTATAAAGTAATTCCTAAAATAATTATCAATTCACACCGCATTTTATAAATTATAAACATCACATAGTACATCTTGAAATGTTATTTTATAATAATTTAGAAATGAATTATTCCTTTATTTATTGTCCTAAAGTTAATGGAATTAATTATATACTCGGGTTCAAATACTCATGGATTCGCTGTTTGCTTACTGGCTTCATATAATTCAGAAAACACTAGTTTTCTCGAAGCTTCTTGTTCATATCTCTCATCAAAAGGAGCTATTCGATAATGTATGTACTTGGAATATCACTAAAACAAAGGTTGAACAACGAAATCAAAACTAACGGCACATGTTTTTATAGAACGTTTCAACAATGGTATTGATTTCCAATTACAGTGGTATTTGTCAACCTCACAATTAAAAAAATAAGATTTGTAAGTTTTTTATTCAAAAATCAGTGCTATTAAGTTTTAAAATTATAATGTAATTATATTATAAAATTAAATCAATATACATATACAACCACCCAACCGAATCACCCACCCAAAACCATAATCATTTTCTTATTATCTTCTCTCTCTATCCTCCACCTTTTATCGTCTCTCTGTCTCTAACCCCTTCCTTTTCTCTTCTATTTCTTTATCACAACCAACGGAAAATTTCACAAAAGACCACCGTAGTGGCACTAATAGCGACGAGCGTCGTTGTGACTGGAGAGTATAGTTGAATCACTGCGTAGCGACGATGTTGCCATTGCGTGGAATGAGTGGCATTGCAGCAACGATCGCTATGCATTGCACTGCTGCAAGCGGTTTGAGTGTCATTGCTGCAGCAGAGAATGACGAGAGATTTGAGGAAAATTGGGTTGCGATCTACTGTCGAAGTTTTTGGAATGGGTTTTGTTGGTTGTGTGTAGTTGTGGTAGTGCAGGCTGTGGTGATTGTGGTCGTGTTAACGGTGCTCCTGAGGCCGTGGTGATGTCGGCTATTTAGGTTATTTTACGGCATGGGTTTTGTTAGTTGTGTTTGTAGTTTGGCTAAGGTCATGGCAGTGGTCATGGCAGTGATGGTGGTAGTGGTGGGATAGGAAAAAAAAAGTTTTGTGACCAATTATTTTGTTGATTGTGACCAGCAAATAATATTTGACCAATGAAATAGATAATTTGTGACCAATAAATATTATGTGGTCTAAGAAATGTGAGATTCCAACTAAATTTGTAAGTGATCAATTAATTTAATAATTTGTTACCTAAAAATAACTTGTGATCAATTAATTTGATAGTTTGTAACTTTGAAATAAGTTGGGACTTATATGATTTGTGACCGAAAACTAATATATGACTTATTAATTTGATAATTTGTGAATGATAAATAAATTTTGACCGATAAAATTTGTGATTTGTGACCGTGAAATAATGCATGACATATTCATTTGATAAATTGTAACTAATAAAGAAAATATGACATTTAAAATTTGTGATAAAAAAATAATACATGGTCAATTAATTTGATAAGTTGTGATCGAAAAAATAAGTTATGATCTATAAAATTTATAAGTTGTGTATGTGGCGTCTGTAATTGTTACTAGTACTTAAATGTAACCATAATTGTATAATCTATGACCCTAATATATTTTAATTAATAAAATATATTTTAATTAATTATTTAATTTATAAAATTTAATTTTGATTTTTGAAATAATAAAACTAATTTCTTAATTTTGAAATTGTATTTTGCAACCACCTTATATTGTATTGTTCCCTTATTTATTGTCCTAAAGTTAACGGAATTAATTATATGACTTGGATCACTAAAACAAAAGTTGAACACTTTAATCAAAATTAATGATACAATTTCTCATAGAATGTTTCAATGGTGGTATTGATTGCCAAATTAAAACAATGCTAACGTGAAATTTTGGGATAATAAATTTAGTAGAAGGATCTTAACCTAACCAATAATTACAATGATCTCTCCTTAAGAGAGACATATTTAAGATTACATTATTTTTAGGTCATCATTGTATTATAGTCTATGTATGCATAAGCATTACGTGCTTCACATTACTTGCTCAAATTACTTATGCATATCATTTAATTTTTCATAACAATGTCATATAATGCGTTATCTGTAATCTTAAATAAAAATCAATTTGTGGGAGAAAATTACGTTGACTAAAAATACAATTTAATAATTTTTCTTATAGTAGAGAAATACCTTTTTTATGCTAGAAGATACGTGTCTCGATGAACCAAATGAGGTGACCACTCCTAAGGTTAAGGTTTCATATGACAAGTGGCATCATTATGATGTGACATCTTGTTGCTATATTCTGGCTTCCATGAGGAATGTTTTACAGTAGAAACATCAGAGTATGAAAACCGCTTCGGACATAATTGACTGCCTTAAGTAGATTTCTGAACACAGAAGTCGTTAGGCCAAGCATTCCGACATTAAATATATAATGAACCTATGGATGAAACTAGATGCCTATTAGAGATCACATGTTGAACATGAATGAAGTATTTAACATGGTCGAGGTTGTAGGAGTTAACATTGACTCGGAGACTCAAATTGACATGGTTTGGAGACCCTATAGATCTTTTTCTAATTCAAAGTGGATATAATCTCCACAAATGGACCTCTCTCAAACTGAGTTAATGAAAGAGCCCTAGAGGGCTGAGATGTTCTCAAGGCTAAAGGTGGGAGGCATGGTTACTATTTTTGGTAGAAACCCTAATTACAAGCCGAAAGGTATGGGTGGCAAAAAAGAAAGAAGTAGAAAGAACAATAGCTGGAGAAAAATGTTGGGGGTTTCATTTAAAAGGCTTAATCAAACCAATTATTAGTTTAAAAAATCCAACAACTATGTTTTTTACTTAAAGATCCTAAAGATATAAAGAAATAGAAAAAATAATTTGCAAATGACTAAAATGTCATTGTGTATAAAAGGACATTATTGCCCTAATTCCCATTTGAGTTCCCATATAAAACTAATTGAATTCTTGCTACCATTTCTTCGACAAAAAATAGGCTCCTACTGTTGGATGCAACCATTTTCATTTTATTATGATCGTCTTTTCTACTTAATGAAACTATAAAATCTACATTCGCATTCCCTTGAACACCCATTTGGTTGAAGTAAGTAATCAAATCTTACAATATTTTTGTTGGGCATTTGAAGAAAAAGAGAATGTATTGCAAATTTTCAATATTAGGACTACTTTATTTCTCTATTTTTTAAATCATTTCTTCATGTTGTTGTATATGTATTTATGGTGTTCATTTGTCAATAATGACTTTGAATTCATTTTATCATTGGATTAGAGCTTCTATATGGATTACTTCTCAACATTTTTCTTATTACCCCTTATTTGTATTAATTCAAGTGAAATGTATGTTGGTAAACACATGTTTGACTATTTTATTCATTGTTGTATTGTATAACATATATTTGGTTTTCTTCTGTATATAACGACTTACATATCATTTTTTGCAATCCATAACGACTTACATATCGTTTTCTGCAATTCATAATGACATGCATATCGTTATCAGTACTGTATGAAGTTTTATTCTTGATGAAATTTTTATGTTGAATTATAGTTATGAACACCGTGGATATGAAGGTCGAGTGGCTCAAGGCGTAGCATTTGAACTACTATGTAGGCTTTTGTTTACCGAGGGTTCAAATCCCTCTCTTTCCGTAACTTCACCTAATTAACTACTCGATATCAGTTTATTATCTAGTTGAATACGAATAGTCAGTTGAAGGTACATGAAAATGGAAATATGGATGGAATGACAAAGAGAAAACAACGCCTATTCTTGTTTTAAAAACAATTTCTTATATGGACCTGTAGGATAAAGTCAAAAAGGTGTTGAATATCAATACAAGGCTATACAAAATTGAGATTTCAGCTCTTGCCCCTATAATGTCTAAGGCTCCAACTACACAGATAATCACTGATTATGACAAGAACGTAAAATGGTTTGTATCTGTTTGTAGAGAAACGTTTCTTTGTGTAACTCTTTCGAATAAAGTTATTGAATATCAAGAAGATTTTGGTGATGAAGGATGTTTATTACTAACTAGAGGGTAGAGAACAATTCAGAAATATGAACAGCAAGGAGAAATATGTTCAAATGGACGACGATGGTAACCATGACAATGGTGATAGAATATTTGTAGATTTTAATGGTTTAGAAGTGAAGATAGTTCTCGAAGAGTAGATGGCTAATGTAATTTTCCTGTAGCAGCCGATAATGATGTGGAGTTATACATGGATGAACCATGTAGTCAGAATGTAGCGGATGATAATGATGTTGATTGTAGTCGAATTGTATCTGCTACTTCACTTCGTTCGATAAGAATTTCGAAAAATGAAGATATGCAAGTCAGCCAGTTGTTTCATCTAAATATGACATAATATCAAACTTGTAGTTGCTGGCTGTGAAGTGTCACTTTGAATACAAAGTTAAGAAGTTAAATAAGAACGCTTATACAATTGTTTGTATTGATGAAAACTGCAAGTGGCGCTTGCGAGCAACCAAGATCGAAGAAAGTCCTATTTTTTTAAGTTCGAAAGTACAATGACCATCACTCTTGCTTCATAAGCATTCGTCGTAGAGACTATAGGCATGCATCATATATGATTATTGGAAACTACATCGTCCCTAAGTATCAAGATGCCGACTGAGTTTACAGATCAAGGGACATCTTTAATAACATTCGCCGAGAGTCTGGGGTAACAATAAGCTATAATAAAGTGCATATGGTTAAACATTTTGCTTGCGGATGATTCGTCAAAAACCCCGTCAGAGTTATTTGAAATTGCAAGCATATAGTCATGTTTTGGAGATGCAAGATCCTAGTATGCTGACATTCATTCATACTACTGATGATTGGAGCTTCAAGTACTTATTTATGGTTTTGGGACCAAGTATACGTGTATTCATCAGTTTAATGTGAAGGGTAATTTTTGAGGATGATATTTTTGAAATCGAGAATGAAAGGTACTATACTTGTAGCAATGTATCAAGATGCAAATTTTCAAATATTCCCATTTGCATGGGGAGTAGTTGATTTGGAGAATGATGAATCTAGGACTTAATTCTTTCAGAAGTTACAATTAATAACATGTGCTAAAACGATCTTGTGATTAAATCTGACCGTGTAACATGCATTAAAAATGGAGTTAGAAATATTTTTCAGTTTGTTCATCATAGTATTTGCATATATCACCTTTAAAAGAACTTGAAGACCAATTTTCCACGAAGTGATCTTGCAACTTTTTTAAGGGTAGCATCGAAGTCCTATATTGTAACAGAATTTAAGTTCAATATGGATGTTTTATGCAGTAAAAGGAAGAGCATCAAAGAGTACCTATTAGGAGAAGATTTCCACTATTGGGTTAGAGCACATTTTATCGGGATACATTACAATATCATGATTACAAACAATGCGGCATCGCTAAATTGTTTGTTGAAGAGTGCACGAAAATTTCTCATAGTTGGTTTGATTGATTATATCCGAGAGACACTACAAATGTAGTTTTATGAAAGACATTTTGAAGCAGAAAAATGTGTGACCCTCATCTCGCCACTTTTAGAAAAGAAGATGCATGAAATATAACGAGTCAAATGGGTTAGAGGTAAATCAAGTATCTCCAGACATTTATTTGTTGACTTGGATGAAAGGACATTGCGTATAGGAAACTTGATTTGGACAATTTCACATGCGTGCAAGCAATTGCTACCATAGGGTTTAAAGAAGATGACGACTATAGCCTATGTAGCCTCCTTTATACTAACTTTTATTGGAAGCAAACATATCCCGTATTCGTATATCCTTTGCCAAATGAGGTTGAATGTTGAATTTCCAAGCATATGATGGCTAGAGAGGTACTTCTACCATTACTACAAAGACAGGGTAGGCGACCGTCAAAAAAGAAGAAAAGATCAGTCGGAGAGACGTGCGTGCAGTAGGGGCAAGAAAACTGGTCAAATTCGATCCACTTGCACGAGCCAAGTAGCAGTAATGAAACTTAAAGTTGTAATATTGTCGTGACTTATATATTTACAATTTTGTATTTATTGGAAGCACAAAATGATTTATCATATTTTGTAGTCATTATGCTATTAGTGCTTTCATACTACCAGAATGGAATTAAAGTCATTTTTTGTCCCTATGTTTATTTTTTTCCACATTAAAGACAAACGAGGTTTATATTGTTACAGTTGATGTAGATGTCGTTCCCGTACGAAAATTCTACTAATTCACAAATGACATTGAATTCATTCCAGAGATACAAAACGATATTAATGTCGCTCCAATATGAAGAACACACTGTTTTATTGACTTACATAATGACATTGAAAATAGAAAATGATATTAACGTTGTTCTAGTACGAAAATCCCATTGGTTCACATAACTACATTAAAATCATTACCAAGAGACAAAACGATATTGAAGTCATTCCGATACAAAAACACTGCTTTACTAATTTTTGTAACGACATTGAAGTCGTTATATATCAATAAAACGACATGGCGTTATGCCAAAAAAACTTGCACAGATCACAAGGGTCAAACCTACGATGTTGATGTCGTTTTAGTATCAAATACACACTGTTTTACTGATTTGCATAACGATACTGAAGTCGTTTATTTCAATACATAATGACATTGAAGTCTTTTTTACAACAAGGCGTACGCCTAGCCAACTCAAATTGGCTACTCTTAGTACCTCTCAGTGAGTTGGCTAGGCGCACGCCAATTCTACAGGATTAGGCGTGCGCATGGCTGAATTATACTCTCTCTTCAATTTAACCTTCCAAGTAATTGCAGCTCAGGTCATTCTACTCTGATCTTGCACAATTTAGTCTTTGAATCTTAACTTTCCTTTCAATTGGTCATAGATATCATTTCCTTTTATGTGTAATGATAATGATATCGTTATGTGTGAAATTCACGAAATAACATAACGAAAATGATATCGTTATGTGTGAAGCCCACAAAATAGTATAACGACATCCATATTGTTTCTTTACAATTTTAACGAGTTTGAAATAGTTCCAATTAAAATCATAACTATAACGACATATATATCGTTTCTTTTCATATAAAACGACATTTATATCGTTATATAACAACATTGAAATCGTTTATGAGACATTTAGTTGGAATGATTTCAAAACAAATTGGTAAAAGTAAGTATCCAAGATGCAACAATCTTTCTGGAATAAATTTGGAAAATTTTAAAGCTCTTTCTCGTATTTGGTATATAGCATTGTTCACAATTTGTACAAAGAAACCAATTAATACAAATTGAATTCATTTGTAACATTATTGTAAAAACATTAAAGCTTGATTACTTACAATGCCAATAAGCCAACCATCCTCATTCAAAAGGTCCGTCAATTTTTTTACTTGAACATCATTAAAATGCAAAAGTATAACTTGATTGCGCATACAACACAAAGTTATGTAATAATATCATTACTTGCACATGTTCTTGCAACTATATGTATCAATTTACCCATAAGATGCAGTTTACATCCATTTATCAAGAGCCTCAACTTTCACGGGATCCACTTCTCAGTAAGGATCGTATACATCGATGTCCAACAACTTTCTCCTCTTTGTCGGATCTGTGAAGGGAGAACAAAATAAGCGTATTTTTCTCTTTGGACAATATCTCCGTCTTTTCGGTGAATCACATCATACCTCATCGATCTATACACTGTAGTATACATGTTGCAAGTAGTAGCAATTAGAAATCTAAAATTAGCATAATTTGGAAGTAATGACATTAAGCTGAACATCAAATTGTTTTTTTACATACCGAGACTAGATTCATTTGCATCCACCTCAGGTTTCTCTGGCGTCACAAAATAGCGAGCATCGCCTTCTCTTTCCTTTTCATGCTCCTCCATCTCATCCCCATATCCAACTCAATTTCATCCCCTCCTACGTTCTTTTCTCCTATCTCCTCTTCTAAATTTGAGTCCTTTTCAATCTTTCCCACGTTTTGTTTCATTTACAGGCATATCCAACACATCATTAAATCCAGCCTTCTTTTCCAACCCATCCTATAGTTCAGCTTTCGGTACATAAGTTGTGCTACTAGTTGCACCATCAAATGCACTAGTCGATGAATGAAATCGACCCGCCATAGCCAATTCAACTATCATATCAACCTTTAATCAATTGTGGTAGACGCCAACCTCTTCAGTATTTCCTAAGAGACCATTCTTGGAATTGCATCTGAATATTTCTTAGCAAATTTCATTCCGAAAGTTGAAGTCGCTTTAAATGCCTAAATCTTTTGTAAAACAAAAATTATTATCAAAACACAAATTTATAAAAAAAAAAAAATACAAAGTCAAGTGTATTGTTTGTTCAAACTATTACAATGATGAGAAATTCGTAGCCGGAGAAATCCGTGCTACGAATACCGACAACGTGACTCTCCTCCAACATTCGAATTTTTCAATTTACCTCTCATTCATGTTTGAATACGTTCATCACGTATTTAAATGAAATTTTTCCCCCATAGACACTTCTCGAGCCTATCAAAATCATCCACCAATTTCAACCACTATAAATCGATGTAGGTGTTTTCCTCCATGGTCCACACGACGTATGCCAAGATGACAATCAATCCCAACTTATACTTGTTACTCTTTCTTTTCTTGCAACTTGAAGGTGGCATTGTAAGCATCTCTTTTCGTAATCTTCCCCCCATTTTTCTTAAAATGTTCTTTCACGATCCGACACTCTGTCCCCAATGTCTTATCTATGTTGTTACAATTACCTGCTTTTAAGCCCATCGCTAAAAAAAAAATTCTTCCGATCCTTTTTTTGATAAGAATGTTCTTCAAGCACTTAGAGCTTAGCCAAACATGCTATAAGAATGGACCCACAGGTTGGTTGGTATCTGTCAAATATTTCATTCCTCATTCTTTATGCGTTGCTGCTTGCGTTCGGAAACAGATATTTGCATCTGATCTTTAAATAAAGAAACAGAAATCTCTGATAATCGTTCAATAGCTGAATCAAGATCCAGCCCATGTATGTTTTTCCTCGATTGATAAAAATTTATCTGCAACTGCTGCAAATATTAGATTTTTTCTTCGTAAGAAAAACCCATTCCTTTTGCGCATTCTATCATTTTATGTTTGTTAGACAACCCCTATAATTTGATACACAGTTATATGAATATCTGATGGAAACGTAAATTTGTTTACGATTTGATGATAATTGAAATTGCCGCAGAAAAAGAAGTGAAAGCGCCCAATGTATTTGAGAGGGCAAAGGAAGAGCTTGCGGTGGTTTTTCACCATGAGAAACACTCGAATCACCATTACAAGGAAACTCATGGACTGCGTAATGACCTCGATGAGAATACATCTGTGGGTGATGTTAAGGCTCCAAATGCATTTGAAAGGAGGAAATTGAGGCCATTGTGGAGGCAATTCATCATAATGAGGAATCGAAAAGCCACGGTTCATCTTCATATAGTGAAAAGAGGTTAGGAAATCAACGCTTTATTTAAGATGAATTGCGGGATTGAGTTAATTTTTGGACAAATTATGATAATTTGCAGAAATTCTGGCTCAGTGGATCATGTGGAATCAAAGAAATCGGAATTTTCATCAGGTACATAATGTGCTCTAACTGTTAATAGCCATTTGAAATTTACACTTGATCATATGACATGAGGGGTTCCTATGTCAAATCATATATTTGTAAAGAAACTACTCCTCTTGTGCAGTCTTATGTTTTAAGGGTTTCTTAAGAAGTATTGTCATCTTTTGAAAATTCGCAAGTGAACGGAATCATGAACAAGTAATAAAGTAGTGAATAGAGTGTCGAATCCACGAGTACTTCGTGTTTGATCGAGTTAAAATTAATTGCAACTTTAATCGAATAGCAAACAACTTTTGTGATTATTTTTATACTAATCCCTAAATTATCAATTAAACTAATGAAAGCAATTAAATGTGTTTTTCAAATATGTGAGAAGCATTGCTAAGATGTTGAATCCCCCATATAATTTCATTTTTAGTATAACAATTAAACTAACAATTTGAAATCATTCATATTGGTCAATGTTCATAATTTTATTGAAAATCTCTCCCGATAGTGGTCAAATCTATTCCCCTAACTTTTCTATCTCTCGATAAAAGATGCAAACATGATAAATGTATTAACAATTTTAGCCCGTACTATTCTGCTTTTTGTCATTGTTTTGGTTGGTTAGTATACACAGAAGGATTGAAATAGATTATATTCAACTGTTTTCTCAGCAATGTTTATACATTAAGGAGGAAAAAAAGAGCAGTTTTACAGTATTTTTATTTTTTATTCTCGTCTTTCTCTTCGGTATGGTTATTATGGTCGTAAAATGAACATAGGAAGAAATGAGAGTGATAAGATAGTTTTGTGTCCATATTGGTACAGATAATATTAGAATTGAGAATCTATGATAAACTCAGAGACAGAAGATCATTTCTTACATAGACCTAACGAAGCTTTCATTTACTCATAATAGTGATCCACTCCCTGGTTAAAAAAAGGACAAGTGGACTAAAATTAGAGGATAACATTTCACAGTTGTAAACGATTTTAATTTATTGGTTCTTCGAATAAATGTAGCAAAAAACTGAATATAAAAAAAAAGGGTTAATTAACATTAGATTTATGTGCTTAATTTGTATTTTGACCTTGTACCCAATTGGAAGAAGCCACACGGCTGCAGTGATCCTTGAGTGACAACCTGTAATCGGGATCCAGGTCATTATTTCCATATAATAATATTAAAAAGTCTCGTTGATCTTTGTCCCTTCTGAAAGGACCTCTAAATTGAAGACGTTTGACTGAAAAGGTCCCGATTAAGTTAGCTGGTCGAGAAGTTAATAGACCAAATAAACACCGTGACTGTTTAGAGCCCAAGGAGCAAAAAAAAAAAAATAGTTGACAGAAGAGTGGTATCAAATGGCTCGACTGAAAGGACATGAAGATGGTGATTTATTTGTACGTGCTTTTTATTAGGATGCCAGTTTTTTTTTACCATACAAGAGGTATTTTCTTTCTGTTGGCAATTCATATAACTTTTTTCTTATCAGTCCTTTCCTTTTGATCTCTTAAGGTTTGGAGGATGTTTGGAGCAGGCTTCAATCGGTAGGGCTAACTTTTCTGGATGGACCTCTCGTCCACAAACTTTGGCCGCTCAGAAAGTCCTCTATCTACTAGTCTAAATCTACCTTATCTTCCAATGGTTCTCTTGCAATATTACATTGGAGAATACGATCCCAATCAGAAAGCTTGTGAAGGGGCAGCAAAACTCAACGAATTTGACAGTCTATGTCACACAAAAGCTATCGATGGGATAAGTAACTCTTCGAAGTCGTCAAGGTCAGACAGATCTTAATCATCCTAGTTTAATACGAACAGATCTTGAAATACCCGTATATTCCTGATCCCGACCTCTTGTGCAATTTGGGAAAGAATAACATTTGATTATCAAAGAAAATTCTCTTCAATTTCTTGAGAAGAATGAACATGGAGGTGTAGAAACCGTAGAGTCTGATTGCTTCACTTCATCCGGACTGCAACCAGATCTATTCTGTGAATAGTCTCTTTCTCAGCCAAATCCTTGTTTCAGACCTTTTCATGACCTTAAGAAGCAACTACCTCTCCCATGGTAATTAACTGGAAAAAGCAGTTCAAAATGTTCATTGAATCGAAGAAACAGCATCAATGCAATCCAGTTGTGCCAATTACTGGCTGCCCTAGCAACGCTCAAAGGAATCGAATTTCCACCTCTAGATCCCTATAGAAATGAGAGCTCTAGAGGATTATTTTAAATGTTGATTGAAGAGAATAGCAAAACTACAAGAAGTATCTAATGGATACTTTTTATTTTTATTTTTTTTTTCATATAAAAATGTCATGTGATTGCTTGTTATCTTGGACCTGTAGAAGGTTCATCAATAGTTTATACATATATTTGACTGGATGATTGTCATTTCTGTAGTTTTGGCCAGATCCGTTCCTCATGGTACCAAAAAGTTTCCATGGACAATGCTTAAGTTGACATCACTTCAAAATTATGTCCCTTTTGACTGAATCACTCAACTGAAAAGGACAGGAAGAAGGTGAGTGATAATTTGTTTGTATGTCTTGGGATGCCAGTTTTTTAACTTCACAATAGTGTATTTTCCTTTTTCTATTGGCCATCTATAGTGAGATAATAAGATGCATAGAAGTAAAGTAGACATTTACTTTAAACGTGTAAAGAGGACACGTATTGCCTTGTTGGAACATAAATATTGAGTAGATGTAAGGCTGCATTGAAAATTAAGAAGCCTCTTCTATATGCTTTAGAAAAGTTTCATCCATTTGGTGGAAAATCTGTTGATAGCCATTGTATCAATCATCTGATGGTACTTAAGGGTGTTCAGAATGGCAGCAATTAACTAAAACAGAGAGAGTTGCGTCAAATTTTTATATTCATAATTAAGCAAATTCGGAAAACTATTATTTAGCTTTGATAATAAATCGTGTTTCATTACCCAAGTAGTTACTGTAACAAGTTTCCCTCAACTGATACATGTTGGTCTCAAGACTCAGCATTACTTATTTGTGCCAATACAAAGTATTATGGGTCAAGTTTTTATTGCCTAATAGTCTCTTTTATTCATTCTTGTCTGGTGAAGAATTCGAAGTCATTCCTTCCATATGCCATGTTTTGAAATCAACAGAGAAGGATGTCAAGGCAACCCACCCCCTGAAACACTACATTTGTTGTGAATTTCCTGTGGTCATTTTGTTTGATTGATGAAGATGATAGTTGGGTGGAGACACATTTTCTTTTTCCCCCTCTAGAGTTGTTTAGCAGCTGGGGTTGTATTGCATTTCACAAAACTTCAATATTCCATGGACTTGAAGGTTTGGAGATGCGTGATGAATTTACTATTTCTCTATCAAACTCAGCTGTGGGTCATCTTTCTTCCACTAGTTACTAGGCATCCGATTGACACTGACTTGATGATGTTACTCAATTTCATGTTGTCATTACCTTCTCACAAGAGTCTCTTGTAAAGGTGAACCTTTGTTAGATTTTAAAACTTAAACTTTATGAATATTTTGTCTTTATTATCAAAATTTTTCATGTCAAATCACCGAGATAATTATAAGTGAGAAACATACTTTGATCCATTGTATTGAATATTGAAATTGTAACCGCAATCTTGATTTGGTTTCTTAATATTTAATCTTGTTTCTTTGATTGCTTGTTCTTGATTCTTGATTATGGGTTCTTGATCTTCCCCTTCAATACGTTCTCTTGTTATTCTTCTGTTAATGAGATGACACAAATAATCAGAAGTCACGTATGAATTGAGGATCATTACCTATATATATTTTTATATGTATTTTGACCCATCATGGAATGCAACGTAAAAAAAATTTGGTCTATCCACATATTTAGGTCAATACCATATTTAGATGTCGAAAGTCCATAACTTTAATTCTTTATTAAATCATTTTAAATGATTTAACTTTAAGATAGCCTTTAATAAACAATTTACTACATATGTAGGCTTATATGACAAATTAGAACCTATCAATCTCCTACTTGGACTACATATGTTACCTTATGAAGTAGCATAATCTTGTGATTTCAAAATTTTTGCTATCATAATCAAAAGCATCTCCGACATAACACATATAAAAAATATAACTACTACAAATTTAAATATTCCTTTAAATAAAGAAATAGTTGTTTATTATTATTTTTATCATCAAATCTTTAATTATATTTTGGTTGGTTACAAAATTAATTACACTACTTATTCTAGTGTGTCACGTCACGGTACTTAGCATAAGCTAAGCAACGGTATTTAGGAGATCAATTTCCTATTATATATATATATATATATAAATGAATAAGGTTACTAAGGGTTAAAAAATTGGTTACTAGGGGTCAACTTTCCAAAGATTGAAGGGGCCAAAGCGTGTGTAAATAGATTCTATTTAAGTTGACGTTCCGTTTTGTCTCTTCACCAAATACTCATCTTAGATTTACTATATCTAAACATATCTATAGCAATCATAGCAGGCATTAAATTAGTACACTTACATATATACACCTTCCCCTTTCATATTTAAAACAGAGGTCTCACATCAAATGTAAATTAAGGAATGGAAAGAATAATGTTATGAAAAAAAAGAAAGAGGGGAGAGAATAAAAGTCAATAGATTTCTATGTATTATAATGAGAACCAAAACTCTATATTTATTGGGAAGAAATAGGGATACATATGGTAATAATATCTAGGGCTGCAGGGGTACAATTGTCATTTATCAATAACTTACCATTTACAACACTCTCCCTTGAATTACACATTACAAAATATCTGCTTCGTTAAAAACTTGTTTGATAAAAATTCAATGGGACAAAAAAACAGACGAAGGAAAAAGAGTATAGTTATTTTGGACTATTAAAGAAAAATGCTGCCTCATTAAAACCTTACCAGGAAATCCAGTAGAATAAAACCTAAGCGAAGGAAAAAGAGTATAGCTACTTCCCCAATGTTGATCACTGAAAATCTTTGAGTCGACGCGTTCAAATCTTGTGAACCAATTTCTTCAATGTAGATGTTGGCAGTGCTTTTGTAAATAAATTAGCCACATTATCACTTGAACGAATTTGTTGAATATTGATGCCACTATTTTTCTGAAGCTCGTGTGTATGAAAGAATTTTGGATAAATATATTTCGTTTTGTCACATTTGATATAACCTTCTTTGAGTTGTGCAATACAAGCAGCATTATCTTCATACAAAATTGTTTGACTATCTTTTGTTGAAATTAATCCACATGGTGCTTGGATATGATGGGTCATGTTCATCAACCATATACATTCTCGGCCTGCTTCATGGATTGCAATAATTTCAAAATGATTTGAGGATGTTGCTGTTAATGATTGATTCACAGATCTCCATGATATAGCTGTTTCTCCTTGTGTAAACACGTATCCTGTTTGTAATTTAGCTTATGTGGGTCAGAGAGATAACATGCATTTCCATATCCCACTAAAGCAGATCCCGACTTTTGAGAATAAAATATCTCAAATCAATCGTACGCTTTAGGTAACGAAAAATATGTTTAGCATCATTTCAATATCTTTGTGTTGGTGTATAGCTATATCTTGCAAGAAGAATTAAATAAAAGTTACTTCGGGTCGAGTACAATTTACAAGATAAGTTAATGCTCCAATTGCACTAAGATATGGTACTTCAGGACCATGAATCTTTTCTCCATCTTCAAGTCGATGAAAACTTATCCTTTCTTAAATCAAGTAATGGACAAACCATAGGTGATGCCAATGGATGTGTATTATCCATATAAAATCGTTTTAAAACTTTTTCTGTATATGTAGATTGACGAACACATAATTCATTTTTTCAAATAATCTGCAATTTTGTTGAGCTCTTCCGAAATTCCAATTAAATTTAAGTCATCAACATAAACTACCACAATTGCAAATCCAATATTTGTTTTCTTTATGAAAGCACATGGCCAGACATCGTTATTTTATAACTTTCCTTCAACAAATATTCGATAAGACGATTATACCACATGCGTCCAGATTATTTCAAACTATATAATGATCTTTGCAATTTAATTGAAAACATGGTTCTCGAGCATGTATCATAGAGAGAGTATGTTGCCCCATAATCCATTCTTGGTCTTTGTGAGAAACATTGAACTACGAGTCGGGCCTTGTATTTTGTAATTTCGTTATTTTCATTTCTCTTTCGTACGAAAATACATTTGTATCCAACATGGATTACATTTTCAGGTGTTCGAACTACAGGTCCAAACACTTTCCGTTTGTCTAAGGAATTCAATTTCCCCTGTATGACTTCTTTCCACTTTGGCTTATCATTTCTATTTTGACAATCTTTAACAGGCGGTGGTTCAGGATCCTCATGTTATATAATATCAAGAGTCACGTTAAAGGCAAAAATATTGTATATAACAATATCATTTCGATCCTATTATTTATGAGATAACATAAAATTTATTGAAATCTCATTATTTTCAAACACTTGATATTCTTTAGGAATCATACTTTCAATGTTTGATTGATCAATTTTCTCTAATGTTACTTCTTCTGAGAGTTTTGGTTGGTTTTTCTCTTGTACTTTTTTTTTCGAGGTACAGAGTCTTTTGAACCAACTGGCTGACCACGCTTCTGGCGTAAATTTTCTCTAATGTTACTTCTTCTGAAGTTTTTGGTTGATTTTTCTCTTGTACTTTTCTTTTTCGAGATACTGAGTCTTTTGACCCAACTAGTCGACCGCGCTTTTGGTGTATTTAAGATTCATTTGATACAGCAAATTGTCGTACAGGGACATCAGTTTTTACTGGAATATTTTTTGCTAGTATATATGACTTTGTTACTTTTTTGTGTCAACAAATGCATCTGGTAATTGATTTGCAACTCTTTACAAATGAATGAGTTTTTCAATCTATTACTCACATTGATTGCTGCGAGAACTAAAATGAGATAGAGTTGTTTCATCATAAGAAATTTTACATTGTTTATCATAATGTAGTTTTCCTCTTCCAAAGTTGGGAAAGTCATTTCTTCAAAATGACAATCTGCAAAACGTGCAGTAAATAAATCACTCGTTAAAGGTTCAAGATACCTATTAATAGATGGTAAATCAAAACCCGCATAAATCCCAAGTCTTCGTTGGGGACTCATTTTAGTCCATTGTGGGAGTGAAATATGGACTTGAACAGTACAACCAAAAACCCTCAGGTGATAAATATTAGGTTCATGACCAAATGCTAGTTGCAAAGGTGAATATTGATAATATGTAGTTGGTCTGATACGAACCAATGAGCGGCATGCAATATGACATAACCCCAAACAGAAGCTGAGAGTTTTATTTTCATAAGTAATATTCTAGCAATTAGTTGTAGACATTTAATAAATGATTCCGTTAAATCATTTTGTGTATGAACATGTGCAACCGAATGTTCAAAAACAATCACAATTGACATGCAATAATTATCGAATGCTTGTGATCTAAATTCACCAGCATTATCAAGATGAATAGTCTTGATTGAGTAATCGGAGAATTGCGCACGTAATTTTATAATTTGAGCAAGTAATCTAGCAAAAACTACATTTCTAGTATAAAATAGGCAAACATGTGACCATCTAGTAAAAGAATCAATTAATACCATAAAATAACAAAATGGTCCACATGGTGGGTGTATTGGCCCACATATATCTCCACGAATCCTTTCCAAAAAAGTTGGAGATTCAAAATTGACCTTTAATAACTAACTTGCCTTGCAAACAAGCCACACATGAATAATCATTAGGTAAAAGAATCTTCTGATTCTTTAAAGGATGTCCATGTGAGTTATTTATTTTTCGACGCATCATTATAGCTCCAGATGTCCAAGTTGATCATGGCAAAGTATAAAAAATTTTGGATCAACGAATTCTGTCTCGTAATAATATTTGATTCGATCATTT
>CAIGRP010043899.1:0-11418 GCA_903798385.1 Fraxinus cuspidata
TTTGATGATAGCATCAACTGTTATCTATTTAATCCACTATCGCCAGCAAGAAGGTGAATTTTTTCAGAAAAATTCGGCACCATAAGAAGTTATATGCTGTTTTAATTCTGTTTGTGTTGCTTAAGCTCTACACATCCTTGTTATTAAAATGTGAAAACACGAAGTTCAACCCAAACTACACCTGGGGGGGGGGGTTGAATAGGTGATTACGCGGAATTAAAAACTTAATAATTAAATTGCAACAAGTCACTATTAATTATCTCTAGATAGTTAATCATACAATTCAGTTTTTCCTATGTTAAAATACCGCAGTTATGAAAGCAGTAAATAAACACAAGAATTGATCACGAAGAAACCCAACTGGGTAAAAACTCTAGGCGCTTTGTTAGTCAAAATTCACTATAAATGATTGAACTTACAGTCCGCTAGACCAGACGACAACACGAACATTCTGACTCCCAATAGTTAATATAGTCCTCCTGGATTGCGTGTCTCGCAATAACTCCTGACTGTGACAGCCATCCTGGATTGCGTGCCCATGCACCAACTCCTGCCTGCAATCTGACAGCCTTCCTAGATTGCGCGCTCCTACACCAACTCCTTGATTGTAATATCAAAACCCTCCTGGATTCTCTAACCTCCGGCTTAGTGAATTCGTCTATTTATTTGGATTCTTGAAGAACTATGTGTTCTTCAGTAAGCTTGGTATTTGGAACAAGAACTGATGTTTTCTCCCTCAAGTATAATCAAATCAATGAAGGTTGAAGTCTCTCAATGAATTGGAGGGTGAAGAGATGCTCTCAAGTGCTCTCTATGTTTCAACCTTGAAATTTATGATATGTAGAAAGGTTGAAGTCTCTCAATGAATTGGAGGATGAAAAGATGAAGCTCTCAAGTTCTCTCTATGCTTCAACCTTTAAATTTACGTTTTGTGGCGTTCTGGTATTTATATGATAGGGCTAGGGTTGAATGGGCCGAATAAAAAGCCTTGAAATCGCGATTAAAAAATTCCAGGCTAACCCTATCGCTCAAGCGAGAGTTCAGCGACAGTTGAGAGACAATGTGTCGCTCGAGCTAAGACCTAGCAACGGCGGGCGACACAGTTTCTGTCTCTGACGCTCAAGCCAAATCTTGACGACAATCTAGGAAAATTCAAACGCTGTTTTTTCTTATTTTCCTTTCTCGAACCCTAGACCTAAAATAACACAATATCAACTATTTGCACATTACTCATTGACTTTTACAACATATTAATTTTAGTTCATTTTATTCACAGACTTGCCAATTACATCAAATACCTAAGAAAAGGGATGTAATATTTATAATATTAAATTTATTACCTTACCTTGTATAGGGGATCACTTTTTTTTGGCCTTTGCCCAATAAAAGTTGCCAATTGTTATCCATAAAAAATCCGACACCATTTTTAAGACGGAGTTCCCCATGTGGGTTCCCAAAAAACCAGTCACTTGCCACCACTCATTGGTTAGACTTTTCATGAATATGACCAGCAGAATATGATCTAATATCAAAATGCAGCTCATCTCTCCACAACATCATCCCCCTTTCCTCCCAACACAATCCACCACAAGTTCCTGACCCATCCCTATTTTTCGTTTCAAATCACTAGCCTGAGATCCAAATAACTTAGGTTTGCCTACAAAAACTAGGTTTGCTGAATATTTCGGATAAGAGACCACAGCCTTGACACCGCGCTATGGTTCCTACACCCACACATTCAACCATAGTTAATTAACTCATGATGAATGGAAGGTTTGGAGATATTCAGTCACCATGAGTATATCTGCAATCATCCCTCTTTTCTTCTTCCCCTCTTCCTCCAACAAGTCAGCTACTAACCTATGCTTCTCACCCCTTCCATCCGTGCCTTTAGGCAGTGCACATCACAACTTCTGTGGAAAGGAGCTCCACATCACGAACCTAGCAAAGTTCCATATGCATGTGGTGCAGCGATGTTGCCAATAGCTTGACGCATGGCTCATATTATAAAAAAGTACGTTAATGGAGTTATCATATGGTGAAATAGTTGTAGTATCCTACCAAAGTATTGTGTGTGTGTAGAGGTTGTTCGAACTTGCTGGCCCGTACGAGGAAACGCTGCCCCAGGCAGGGGCGAATCCAGCATTGTCGTTCAGCTAGGGCGGAGACCGATGGCCGTTGACCATCAACGATCGTAATAGCCGAAAATATAATTCAATACATATCTAAATGCATTATCCATAATTAAAAATGTTTTAAAAACAGTTTACACATGGTTTGAGCTCAACATCTTTTCCATTAATTTTTTGATTTACCCATAATTTCCTGAAAACCTAGGGGCTGTTCTCTATGTGTTTCAGTTTTGTGTTTTGAGTTTTGAATTCATTTTGTGTTTTGAGTGTCTATTTTGAGATTTTTGAAAATGTGTTCTTTTTGGCATTTTGAAAAATTATTTTGAAATGCCCAAAACGCGTTTTGAAAATTTTGACTTGATTATAATTGAAAACACTCAAAATGGGTTTTCTTTACAAATTTTTAACTTGTTTTCAAAAATACGTTTTCGAAAATGGGAAAGAGACCCCGTTTTCACTGTTTTGGAAAATCGAAAACAGAAAACGGGTTGAAAATGGTAAAGAGAACATGCCCCTAATTTCTCAAATCATAGTTCACATCACATTTCACAAATCACAATTCAAAAATCAAAATTATAACTCATCAACTCATAGTCTCAGTCTTTTATAAATCACAAATTCACAAAAAAAAAGTTAAACAAAGAAAAAAACCAAACGGAAATGGACCAGCGCTTATCATTCACCAAGTCAATTCAGGCTTCCACCAAAGTTACCAGACCACCACTGTCTCATCAATCGACCGTCGAAGGCAGCAGACAATAGGTCCAGGCGTGGCGTAGTCGGGTAGACACGCTCGCAGATTCGCAGTCGTCATTCCCTCCTCAGCTCCTCTCCTATGCCGATATCAATTTTGCAATTGGGGGTGTCACTGGCCAATTGGGACTGGGTTGTGGGGGATTTTGACTAATTGATTGGCCCATTCATTTAGGTTTGGGCCTTTTTTTTAAAGGCCCAAATTACGAAACAACAATAACAAAGGGAATTAACCAAAAAAGATTTATGGGCTTCTGGCCTTCTTCTCCATTTTCCGGCGGACTGCACTGGAGGCTAAAGCCGTTGAACTGAAGCTCTTGGCGGACCCAGCACGGGTGGTCGCGGGGGCTGGCCAGGTGCTAGGTCAGCCCCTGGCCCCAGGGGCTTGAGGGACCCCAAGGGCTACTCATGCGGTCCATATCAAGTGATATCAAAATTTTGCGTTACTGATTGTGGAAGATCACCGACGTGTGTTTGTGCTGAACCAAATTTTTGGAGCACAAAAAATTTGTCAAATGAACCGGTAAGCTTGAAGAGGAAAGCTTGGGCATGATGGACGTTAAAGGCAGGCGTGTTGCCTATTGGATCTATCTGCATGTCCGGTTGTTTCTTATTGACTGAAATTCCCTAAATCTTCCCATTAATCTAATAATTACCCTCAATGACCTCTAGAATTTATGACTTTGGCCGGTTTTTCGACAACAGTCGTGTACCACAAACCACTTTCACAATAGTATTTATTATCTTCTCCTCCACAGTCCTCTAGTATAACATCGTGAACTCTAGTGTCAAACATTTGCAGACCATCATAATCTGCATTCGAAACAAATGCCCATCCGTATCTCTTGATTAAAAGGAGCAAAAAAAAAAAAAAAAAATTATCCTCACCTTGTCTATCAATAACGTGGCTAACTTTAAACCACTGATGTTAAGGTATTGCAGCCACATTTCCAAAAGGTTTATCTTATGATACTTATGTAATTCACCCTATTATCATTCAGAATCAATCCCAAAAATTTATCCGAAGCCCACTCTCATTTCACTCTTGTTCTTGCTTTATCGACCAACTACAATGATACCCTAGCTTTTGTTTATAAAATTAAATTGCTAGCTACTAAAAAAGAAAAAAAAAAACACATAACTAAAGGTTTTAAATTAAATAATAAATTAAAATAAAGCGATATAATGTTTGATCTTTGCAAACATCATGTCCATATCGTATTTTTCAGCTTACTGCCACGTGGGGAGGCATTAAATTGCCTCATCAATGGGCTACTTGTGGGCACAATAATGATGTGATAGATGAAGTGACTATGCTTCAAATTGTGGTCACATTTTCCCTCACATTTTCCCTCAATAATACCAAAAATGTGTGTAGAAAGCCCAGTATGTCAGAAGATCTTTCATGTCCTGTGCTAACAACACGTGCAGTAACACTACGAAAATGAAAGGTATTCCATAATTATCTATACTCCTCATGGAGGAGTCGGGGCATGCCACTCGGACCTGAAAAGCTTAGATGAACCATTATAAGATTGCTCGTATGACTATTAACTATCATACTTGTTGAGGCCATTGGTGAATGACTTGTGAGAATTAGTATGACATTAGCTTCAACCTCATGAATGCAAAGAAAATAATGCCACCATGTAACTAAGCCTATCGCATTAATCATGGCTTAAGATTGTTCGTTTAGTCGAGCCTTCCAAAACATCTTGAACAGTAGAATCACCGAGATGTACAACTAGGTATACATCTCTGGGATAGAGGTGCAAAAAATATCGGAATATTCTTGTCTAACTACTAGAATATTAAAAGATTTCCATGCCCAAGCTACAAACTTAGAACTTGATGTTACACACCTTCCCGCTGTTCGTCAAACTATTGGAAATGCTGCCTCAAAAGGAGACTTACAAATGTGCTCCAATTTATTGAGTAAGTTTCTTGATACCTTTTATATATTTCACATATATATTAAACCTTTTGCTTTTTAGATACTAACTTTACGTAGAGTGGAAAAGGAAAAAAATTCCTGTCTTTTTCGGGTAATTGGAGCGGCAATCGGCTGATTGAGACTTATCTGATCACGCAAATATGATTAATCTATTATATTAGTAGTGCCCACAGAATTAAGAAAATTAGATTTTTAAAAGTATTTGTAAATATATACTCACATAAGATACTAGGGAAACAGATAATTATGGATGTTAGGCATTTGATTTTATACACATCATCTCTATAGAAATGAATTTGAATTCATTAATGTATATATCTATCATTACTGGTTTGATCATTAATGCAGATACTTAATGGATTGTGATTATGTTATTGAATTTATATCCAAGTCAAGAGTGATTCAAAGTTAATTAATGATACAAACTTATAAGCTGATGAAATAAATAGGATCGAATGTGTAACAAAAAAGATTTGTGTGTTATATTCTCCATTACATTTGCATTTGTCACCGTCCTTATCTGTTATGGTATCCTCACTTTAATTACTGCATTAATGTGGTGATATTTTTCTTAGTTGTTTCACAGAAGTCAAACTCTTAACATTATTGATTACTCATCAATGCAAAACCCTATCAGCTCCATATTGTTTCATATATATAGCTGAATTATGTGCTACACCACAAACACAAACACAGGAAATCACACCCTAGAATATTTTGGAGTCTATTTCTCAATCATTTGAAGTAGGTGAGTTCTTTGTGTCTTTTAATTTGTAATTTATTATTTGACAAAGAGATGAATACATACCATCTAAATTGAGACCAGCTAGAAATGAATGTGCATTTTGTATATTGATTGTTAGTGTGTGGAACTTTTCACATTGCCAGACTATCTCTGATAGCAGAAAAACTTTGTAAACAATGGATTCTGGCTATGGAAGAAGTGGATCAGGCAATGAACAGACCTCAAACTCTCGAATGGGGAAGAAGCCGTGCCATCGACACTCAACACAACAAATACAGCAGCTTGAAGCGTAGGATTAAAATACAGCAAACCTGTTTTTCTTATAGATGATTTATTTATTTTTACTATTTTAGCAGTTTTTTAATTGAAGCAATCCAAATTCAGATAATAGTTACTATTTTGATTGTAATTTTTTTCTATACACTTCCATTTTCTAGTTATTGAATAATATTTAAGTGGTGGTTATATTTGATAAAAGTTAAAGAGATATTCCATATTGTTTGATAATAGGTAATGGTTACAACTTTCTTGATGCAGCAATTAATATTGAACTTTTTGATTATGGCTGCATATGTACAGAACTAAATAGTTGGTTAAATTGTTTTAGATTTTCATTTCAAGTATTTATGTTTTATTTCTTCAATAGAAAACATGAATATTTTGCTCCTGACTGATGGAAACTGTGCAGGTTCTTTAAGGAATGCCCACATCCAGATGAAAAGCAGAGGCAACAATTGAGCAGGGAACTATCGCTTGATCCCAAAAAGATAATGTTTTGGTTTCAAAATAAAAGAACTCAGGCGAAGGTGCTGTACATATGGTTGATCTATACATTTATCTTCCTGTCTCCCATTTCATTCTCAGTTGTGCTAATAATTGACATTGAACAATTTATATATTTCAGGTTCAACGAGAGAGAACAAACGGCAGCACCCTTCGATCTGAAAATGAAAGAATGCACAGTGAGAATTTAGCAATGAAAGAGGCACTGAATAACATTATCTGCCCGACTTGTGATGGTCTACGTCCTGGAGAAGAAGAAAGGCAATGTAATATTCAGAAATTGAGAATGGAAAATGCCTTGTTGAAAAAAGAGGTGACTGTTTTCTTTTTAAACGAAATACATGTGTGCTTAGGTAGGGGATTTGGCATTATCCCTACCTCATTTTTTTGTAGAAATAATTAGTACAAAAGGAGGTAATCATTGATTTTATTACCTGCCCAAGGAAAAAAGTACACTTCTGTAGATAAGTCTTGAAAGAAGAGGGTGAACTCATTTTTGGTACATTTTGCAGCACGAACGAATGCTTAACTCATATTCCAGCACGAAGGGAAAATTGCCAACTTTTTTACAAATGGAATCTCTTGGTATTGGATCTTCATTAAGTGTTCCTAGAAAACAATTTTTTGGTCAAGGGACGGGATGCCCTCCCCTTGATACTGAACAAATTCCACGGAGTTCACTAAATATCCCCTCACAGTTTCAATTGAGGGAAATAAAGGAGATGGAGAAGTCAATCATTATTGGAACCGCTGCTGCTGCCATGGATGAATTGGTGCTACTTCTAAAAATAAAAGAACCTGCATGGATCAAGTCCCCAACTGATGGGAGATATTTAATTAATCGAAATAGCCGTGACATGCTTTTTCCCAAGGCAAATTATTTTAAAGCCTCTAGTGCCCGGATTGAATCATCCAAAGATTCAGGAGTTGTGGCAATGGCTACCACAAACTTGATTGAGATGCTTCTTGATCCGGTAAAATCTGACACTTGTCGTTTTCCCATCACACGCCAGATAATATAATAAAATTTTAACTTACATAACTTAGTGATTTTACAGAATAAATGGAAAGACATGTTTCCTACTATTGTCACTAATGCTAGGACCATAGAAGTAATTGATTCGGGAAGATTGGATGGAACTTTGTCCTTGGTAAGTAACTCTATGTCTATTTTTGAATTGGTTATGTCATTTGCTTTTTTAAATATATATATATATGGATGTATGTATATTTTACGAAAGATTAATATTATTACACTTGTAAACAGATGTATGAAAAAATGCACATTCTATCACCTCTTGTGGTACCGCGAGAATTCTTTTTCATTCGCTACTTTCGACAACTTAATTCAAACATGTGGATAATGGCTAATGTATCGTATGATTTCATCAAAGAGATACAAGATGCTTCCTCTTCCCCGTCTTGGAAACTTCCATCAGGATGTATGATAGAAGATATGTCAAATGGAAAATCAATGGTGAGTTCTTTTACAATCTCTTTATATACTTCTACGATGATTTACTATGTTTACATTCTTCAAAAAATTATGAAGATTATTATGGCACAAGGATTGTCATATATACAAGGTGGTCACTCAAGTGCCATCAGTGACCACTTGATATTGCATAAATTTGCTAAATGACATTGTATGACTAGTATTGTGATATTCTTCACAAGTTAAGAAATAATATGGTGAAATAATAAAAAAAAAAAAGTGTTTCATCAGGCATGCCTTTTCACGTAGCATTTACAATGTGGTAAGTCAATTTAAGCCCCTATTTGGTAGCCATTTCTTTTTTTGGAAAAACATTGTTTTGAATAGTGAATTTTTGGAGAATGTGTGGTCAAGAAGTATGGAAAAATTTTGCGTTTAAGTATAGCATATTTTAATTTATAAATGTGTGGTTGAAAATGAGTATATACAAAAAAGAGTTTTGGAAGAATGAGAGACAAAGAGGGACTAAGGAAGATTATGGATTATTTCAAGAGTGAAAAGTTCGCTATCGTCAAGCGCCTCATAGCAGTAAGATCCATGAAATAAGAAAATAAGCAAGCCATTTACTTTATAACCCTATATATTAGTTAATGTCCCAAGGTTATGCCGGTTTAACTAATTTATAGTTTTAACTCTTTATAAATTCTTGTTAGATCAATACATGGTTATCTACACCTAGATATTGACGAACGTACTAAATTTGACAGCATTAATGATTTCTTAAGATTAATATAATAAGTTGTGCATGCACTCAATTGTATTCTCCATTTACAATTTTTCTTTGTTTTTTTAATAGGTTACTTGGATCGAACATGTTCAGGTCTATGATAAATTCTTAACTCATCGTCTCTATAGAGACTTAATATGTGGCTGTCAAGCATACGGAGCCAAAAGGTGGATTGCTAGTTTACAAAGGATGTGCGAGAGATTCACATTCTCAATGGAACTAACTAATATACCTAGGCATGAACTTGAAGAAGGTATGTTTCGCACTTGTTCTGTGGTCTATCCTTCAATTTCACTAGTGCAATGATATTCTAATGTACCAATTTTGAGAGAAAAATGATTGTGATCATTTTTTTTGTCTAGTGACTTACTCAGCTGAAGGCCAGAGAAATTTAATGGAACTTTCTCACAGAATGATCAAGGATTTTTTTGAAATGTTGAGCATGTCGAACAATCTAGCTTTTAATCACATTTCAGAATTGAATAATAGTGGGGTTCGAGTCTCGTTTAGACAAAGCAGTGGTCTAGGCCAACCAAATGGCTTGATCGGCAGTGCAGCCACCTCTCTATGGCTTCCCCTATCACCAGAGAATCTCTTTAACTTCTTCAAAGATGATAAAAAGAGAGCTGAGGTATATATTGCAATATATATATTTTTTCTAATACTTGAATAAGATTGTCAATTTGCTTAAAAGTGTTTAAAACAAGTATAGAAATATCAAAGAGATCGATTTTCCCTTGCAGTGGGATGTTTTATCCAATGGAAGTCCTGTTAGTGAGATTGCACACATCTCAACTGGAACACATTCTGGAAATTGTATCTCTATCATCAAGGTCACTTCCTTTCTACTTAGCTATATATGGTGCTATAAAGCATTTTAATATTTGTTGCTTAATTCATGGCCTTCTCCAATGCACTTAATTGTGTACCGATGGTTTTCTTACTACAATGGTATTTGTGATTGATGCAGCCATATGTACCCAGTGAGAAGAACCTGCTGATGCTCCAAGAGAGTAGCATTGACTCCCTAGGAGCAATTATAATCTATGCCCCAATGGAGTTACAATCCATCACCTCAGCTGTTAATGGTGAAGCCACTTCGATAATTCCTATACTTCCATCTGGATATATAATCTCAAGTGATGGCCACCTTGATCATAATGGAACTGAAGCTTCAAGCAGCTCGAACACGAGTAACTCCAGTGGTTCACTCTTGACAGTGGCTTTTCAAATACTACTGGGTTGCAATACACTTTCAGAGCAACAAATAATGGAGTCAGTGGCCACTGTCGACTCTCTTATAAGTTCCACAGTTCAAAAAATTAAAGTTGCTATTGAATGCTCCGAATTAATTTGATAGAGTTATAATTTACATTTATTTTATTTAATGGGATGCTATTTGCTAATAGACACTGGTGTGATGACAGTCGCCACATGATTATGCAATGATAATTTTGAGCATATCAATGTGATTTGTTGATTGATTATTTTCAATTACATAAAAAAGTCTGATAACTAAACCCTTTGAGCTGTTTCTGCATAGCTTTGGCATAGTGACATGATAATACTGTTATTTTCACTTCGTATGCTTTGGATTCAAAGATGCATAGCCAAACCATGGTTTTATCTTAAGTTTTTCTCCTCCGCTAGTCCTTGTTGATTGAAGTTCACTTTAGGACTATTAGTAAGCTTTTGCCTTAAATTTGAAAATGGAGGTTATGAGCTTTTCTTGTGTACACGTTACGACTTTGGCACCTTCTTTGCACGTTGATGGCGAATATTACCCTTTCTATGTAAAATTGATAATGAGAAGTTTAGACTTTGATATCTATTTATCTATAGTAATGATATAGAGTAAAACCTAAAAAGTACTTGCAAAATATTTATGGTGAAAGTTTCATTTTTATTCTTTTAAAAGTAGGACCAGCTATTAATGTGCTACAATCCTATAGTTTAACTTCTCATCCTCGGACACAATTTCATTAAAGTTGCCTCATCAGATCCATTGCAGACCCATACGACTCTACTGGCCTAGTAATTCCCAGCTAGCATGACGGAATTCCCAATGTGGGTTCCCATAAAAACGAGTTGCCATCACTCACTGGTCAGACATTTTACCCGGGCATCAATATGACCAGCAGAATATGATCTGATATCAAACTGCAACTCATCTCTTCACAACAACATCAGCTCCCAGCTCCTTCCAACACAATCCACCACAAGCCCCTAATCAATCCCTATTTTATTTTTCAAATCACTAGCCTGAGATTCAAATAACCCAGTTTTGGCCACAAAAACTAGGTTGGGGGATAAGAGACCTCAGTCTGGACACTTAACCCTGCCCCAGTACTTTCCTTCATAGGCAACTCATGATGATTAGCGGGCCTTCAGTGTAGAATTCACCTGATCAGTGTTATTCTCACTCCCTATGACTATATATAGCAGCAATCATCCCTCTTTTCATCTTCCCCTCTTCCTCCAACAAATCAGCAACTAATCTGCGCTTCTCACCCCTTCCTTCCAGCCCCTAGGCACTGCTTCCTACAACTTCAGTGGAGAGGAGCTCCAGTCGGCTACTGGTGTGCAGACCAGCTCTGATGAATTGCATAAGAAGTTAGAATTTATGATGAAATGAGATCACAAGGTAAAAAAATGATTTCATGATAAATTCGAGGTTGTCTATTTTTGGCGAATTGATAGTCTAATTCGATTGGAAACGGGTCATTGATCACAACTCAGCGCCTTTGGCCCTGACGTACGTCGAATTTTTGGCAGATTCCATCGTTTAGGCCCTCGATTAAGCGTTTTTGCCGTTTATGGTAATTTTTA
>CAIGRP010043907.1:0-29629 GCA_903798385.1 Fraxinus cuspidata
ATAAATAAGTAATATATGAAAACATACATAAAAACAATTATTTAATTACTTTTAAGTTTCGCCAAACATGTAACATCGGTTAATGTAAAATAAAGGGTTAATTTCACTAGTGGCCACCCAACTTTAAAGTTGGTGTCACCATGGCTACTGAACTTAATTTTGTTTCACCATGGTCACTGATTTTTATATTTAGTGTCACATGGTCACCCAATTTAATTTTATTTCACCAAACTCATTCAATTGCATATAACATCTCACTATGGCCACCCAATTTCATATAATATTTCACCATGGCCACTTATTTTTTTTTTAATATTTTCATTAATTTTAAAAGGGGTAAAATGGTAACTTTGCATTATATATATAAAATAAAATAAAAACTTATATATATAAAAAAAAACTTAAAACGTTTATTTTAAAATAATTTTTAATTAATTTAATTTTTTTAAAGAACATTTTTTTAAAATAACTTTTTATTTTATTTTATTTTTCTAAGTAACTTTTTTTAAAATAAGTTTTTATTTTAAAATTTTTAAAATTTATTTTATATATGTAATGCAAAATTATTATTTTACCCATTTTAAAATTAATTAAAATAGTAAAAAGAAGGTGAGTGATCATTGTGAAATATTATATGAAATTGGGTGGTCATAGTGAAACGTTATATGCAATTGAATGGTATTGGTGAAATAAAATTAAATTGGCTGGCTACGGTAACACTAAGTATAAAGTTCAGTGGGTATGGTGAAACAAAATTAAATTCGGTGGACATGGTGACACCAACTTTAAAGTTGGGTGGCCACCAATGAAACTAACCCTAAAATAAATCATTGATTTTTAACTTTAATCTTAAAAAGTATACACTATAAAATTTACTTTTTAAATTATAAATGAACTTTTTAAACTTAGTCAAACATACATTAAATAAAATACCTAATTTTGCAACCATTTGCCTTGAATGAATGAGAGTATATGAAGTCTTTAACTAATGGGTTAGGGTTGAGTTTACTGGGCTAGAATGGTGGGCGTAAGTTGAGCATATATTCAATTTTGTACAGCCATCAGTCCCAGGCCTGCCTCCCCTTATACCTGCCTATGCCGATCGATTGCTTTCTGTTCATATAATGCATACTGCTCTAGTTGCTGATTGGGCAGGTTCGATGGATACATTGTGTCTATACTCATTCCTAATTTTGTATCTTAGTTTTTATGTATATGATCTATAAACTTGTTCAAGTATAAATTTTTTAAATTGTGTTCTAATTACACAAACAATTGTTGTCTTGAACTAAGCCAAAAGCCTTCCCATCAGCATTAATGCATGGAGCTGGTTCATAACCAAGCAAATTTATATTTCATCTACAATGTAGATTTACATATGATTTTTTTATTTTTATTTTGGAAAAGAGTAGAAGATACCCGGACAACATTATTGGGTAATAGATAGAACTTATTGAACACCAATTTTAAATTTGGTTTTTTTTTTTTTTAATTAGACATCAATAATATATAGACCGCAAATCTTTCAACCTAAAAATCCAGGATGGACATAAAGTCTTGGCGCAATTATATATATACATTTTCTTTATATATTACATTTTGTTATGTTATCCTATGTCCCCATAAGGATACTGAAAATAATAATTGAAGCTAAAAAAAATGATATTTTGGATATTAAAATAACATTTAAGTTAAATCAATCCATTTCTTGTCCAATAAAATACAATTTAGTCACTTTTGTTATGGATGCTTTCGGTTTCACAAAGGACATAGGTTGTGTTTGAGCATCATTTTTATTGGGAATGAATTGGTAATCGTAATTATTTTGGAGAATATGATTAAAAAGTAAAAAAAAAAAAATGAGTTTACGTATCAAATTATTTTTTTGAGAAAATGTGGTTGAAAATGAATTTGAAGAGTAATAATTTTTTAGAAAATTGGGTTGAAATAGGGGCTTAAAATACATAAAAAATTTAGTTTATAAATTTATATTTAGCCCCTGTTTGGTGGCCATATTTTTTGAAAAAATATTGTTTTGAAAGGTGAATTTTTGAAAAATGTGTGGTTAAAAAGTAGAAATTTTTTTGCATTTATATATAAAATATTTTATCATGTGAATGAGTGGTTGAAAAATGAGTATATAAAAAAATGACTTTTGAAATGATGGGAGGATAACTCTATATGAACATTATGAAGGTATAGAATAAAATAATTTTTTATGGAATTTATCTAAGTTTCTTGTAACTAAGTCCCTGTTTGGCGTAGATTTTGATAAAAATCGACAAAATATATGGTTAAAATGTTGTAAATATTATAAAATATATACTAAAATTTAATTTCTAAACTTTTCAAATTACATCAAACACAGACTAAGTATAAAAGTAAAATCGATGATCCATATAAGATTGGGGCTTCTTTGATCCCTATAATTATTATTATTATTATTATTATTATTATTATTATTATTATTATTATTATTATTATTATTATTTTCAAATAATGCATTAGTAATGGTGTTATGTTGGAGATTGTATGTTTAAAAAATAAGGAAATGTTTTAGGTTTGTATGTAATATTATTTTATTGAAAAATATGTAATTGAAATGGGATCAAATCACTATTTAAAAATATATTTTGATGGAAAAAATAGAGCTCAAACAAGGGCTCAATTGATACCTATTTATAGGTACCTGGCTTGGAAATGGAGTCACCAAACAGAACAGAATTGAAGTCACTTTATCTTATTATCGAGTGTAAGGAAAGAAAAATGGGTTCCCAAACTATCAAGCTTCCCACCATAGATTTCTCCGAGGTCAAACAAGGTACTCATACGTGGGACTTGGTGAAAAATCAAGTCCGCCAGGCCCTAGAAGAATACGGTTGTTTTGAGGCTTTATTTGATAAAATTCCAAAAGGAACTCGTAAAGCAACATTTGATGCGTTAAAAGAGCTTTTCGATCTCCCTTTACAAATTAAGCTGAAAAACAGATCAAACAAGCCCTACCATGGTTATGTTGGACAACATGCCTTGGTGCCACTCTATGAGAGCTTGGGTATTGATAATGCACTAGCCCTTGGAAAGATCGAAAACTTCACTAATCTCATGTGGCCAAATGGAAACCCTATTTTTAGGTAAATTTAAGCCCTGTTTAACGATCATTATTTCAAAACTATTTTTTCTACGTACTCATTTTCAGATACATATTCACATGATAAAATATCATGCATATAAATCTACAACTTTTCCATACTTTTGACCATACATTCTTAAAAAATCACGATTCAAAACTCCATTTAACTCAAATAATGATTGTCAAATTGGGGCTAAATTTTTTGATATTATAGACGAGATCACTTGCGTCTTGCGATACTAATTTACTGATGTGTGTTTGCAGCGAGACCGTACAGTCCTTGTCAGAACAATTATCAGAATTAGATCAAATAGTTAGAAGGATGACTATTGAGAGCTTGGGAGCTGAAAAATACATGGATGAGCACATGGAATCGACAGATTACCTTGTTCGAATGCAGAAGTACGATGGACCTCAAAGCAATGAGACGAAGCTCGGATTGACTTCCCACACTGATAAGAACATTGTAACCATATTGTATCAAAGTGAGGTAACGGGATTAGAGATCTTGACTAAAGATGGCGAGTGGATTACTGTTGAACCCTCACTTGACTCTTTCATTGTCATGATTGGAGATTCTTTCCTTGTAAGTACCCCCTCACTTTATTAATAATTTTCATTTTCAGAATTTTATTTAAGATAAATCCTTATAAGTGAACAAGGATGGATGATTTATAAGAATATAAAAATTGGAAGGTATGCATATTTCATCCTCACCCTTTAAATGTAACAAATCTTCCCTCAACCCTTTTTAGTATAATAGCAAAACTCGTTGTTCTGTCCATTTAGATAAATTTGTCATCATCTTTAAATAAAATAAAATAAAATATACTCACGAAACAACAAAAAAATGAACGGAAATTGCAGATGCAGTCCCATAACATTTTAATGTTTTTTTTCCTTTTAAAATTCTATTCTTTTTCTTTATACATAGAGATCTATTTGTGCTTTTTGAAAAATTATGGAACTCCCTCTGCAATTTTCCTTCATTTTTTTTATTTATTCAAAGTGGAGGGTAAATCCATCATTCACGTGGCTTTCATGGTTATATAATTAAAATTTTGTTACGTAATGGACAGAATGATGAGTTTTGTTATATATTTAAAATTTTGAGTTGTCAAGTGATAAAAATAAAGGTTAAGAGTAAATTAGTTGTGTTTAGAGAGAAAAAGTGCACATTTCCCATATATATATAGTCTCGGAGTTTGTTAAACATACTTAGTATGTAAACTTTTAATAGTGTATTAGGTTTATGTTGAAAAATGTATTTTCATGATAATTTTTGTAGGCATGGTCGAATGGCAGACTTCATTCTGCGTTTCACCGAGTTATGATGACCGGAAATGAAGCAAGGTACTCAATCGGGTTATTTTCGATCCCAAAAGCGGGCTATATAATTAAGGCCCCAGAAGAGCTAGTAGATGAGGAAAACCCCTTACTCTTCAAACCCTTTGATCATGTTCATTTTCTTGATTTTTACTACTCCGAGGCTGGCCGGAAATTGCAATATGCGTTGCAAGCTTATTGTGGTGCATGAAGTTTGGCAAGATAATCTTGTCTACCCATTGTGTGAAGCATCATGTAATGAATTCGGATCGCAAGATAATGACGATAATAAAATAAACAAAATGAAAATAAATGTTGTATGAATGTTTTTCTTGTGTTAATTTTTATATGAGTCATGCCATATATATATATATATATATATATATATATAAACCTTAGAGAACAAGTCGTAGAAGAATAGGAATCCAAAACCTCGTCAAAAACAAAAATGGGCCTTGGCCGGATAAGTCCGTCGCTCGGGTGATAGCCTCGTCGCTCTAGCGACCAAGTTTCGGGTTGTTTTCTACTGGGCCTGCTCGAGCGTCCAGTTAGAGTTAGGCTAGGAAAAATGCAACGACTTTTTCCTCCAATCCATAGTTTTGATTTCTTCAAAACCACTCAATTTCAATACTCACTAGAATTTGGGTCAAACCACAACAAATCTCCACCTTAAACCATATTCCAACACAATGAATTCTAAATTATGACTCCATCAATAAACACTACTATTCATCTTCCAAACATGCAACAATTGACTAAATCAATGACAAACACCCACTAAATTCAAGCAATGTTCAAACTTAGCAATAGAAAGTGGTTTTTTCATCATATCAGTAGGGTTATCCTTGGTATCAATCTTGCTCACTACAATATCACCACAAGATATCACGCCCAAAATGATACCTCACATCAATGTGCTTAGTCCTCTCGTGAAACATCTGATCTTTAGTAAAAAAAATTGCACTCTGACTATCATAGAATACTGTAGACATCTGGAAGTCTTCACTGATTTCACCAATGAATCCTTTCAACCATATAGCCTCCTTACATACGTCTGTAATGGCCATGTATTCTCTTCTGTTGTAGACAAAGCTACTATATTTTGCAAAGTAGCTTTCCAGCTGATAGCACAGCCTCCAAGGGTAAACACATACTCTGTAAGTGATTTCTTTTTATCAAGATTCCCTACATAATCTGAATCCACATACTAATGACATTATCTAAATTTCTACCAAAATGCAAACAAGCATTAGAAAAGCCCCTTAAGTATTTGAAGATCCACTGCACTACTTTCAAATATTTCTTGCCAAGATTTACCATGTATCTGCTAACTACACTAACTACATGTGCCAATTAGGTCTTATTCAAACCATAGTATACATAAGCGAACCAAATGCATTGGAATAAGGAACTCGAGACATGTAATCAATTTCTTCATCTGACTGAAGACATAAGTTAGATGATAACGTAAAGTGAGCAATGAAAGGAGTGCTGACACACTTCGCATTCACCATATTGAATCATTCAAGCACCTTTTCAATGTACCACTTCTGACTCAAATACAATCTGCCAGTCTTTCTATCCCTCAAGATTTCCAATATAAAAATCTTCTTAAATGTACCCAAATCCATTACATCAAACTCCTTGATGAGTTGAAACTTTACTTTTCTAACATCTGCTTTATTTTTTACTGCTATGAGCATATCATCAACATGTAATAACAAATATGTAGTTGATCCACTATGTTTCTTTCTGAACTACACACAATTATCATAATTATATTTGAAGAAACCATGAGTAGTTATGAATGAATCAAACATTTTATACCATTGCCTCAGTAACTATTTAGTCTATACAAGGACTTCTTCAACAAGCACACAAGGCCTTCTTTCCCAGAGACTTGAACCCCTTTGATTGTCGCATGTAGATGTTTTCCTCAAGTTCTCCATGTAAGAGTGCTGTCTTGACATCCATCAGCTCAAGCATCAAGTCATTCTTTGCCACCACTCTATATAAAGCCCAAATGGAACTATCCTTCACAACTGGTGAGAACACATCTGTAAAGTCAACACCAGAATTTAATGTAGCCCTTTACAACCAATCTAGTATTGTATCTAGTATCTTCATTCCCTGATATGCCTTCCTTTCGGTTGAACATCCATTTGCACTGAACAACCTTTTTACCTCTAGGTAATTTTACTAAGTCTCAAATGTTATTTTGTTCAATGACTCTATCTCCTCTTGCATAGCAATCATCTATCTGCTAGAATTATTGCAATTGACTGCCTCTAAATATGTACCAGACTCCTCAATGGAATCAATATCTTCAACCGCACTCAATGCATAAGCTACCAAATTCGCTTCCCCATACTTTTGTGGAGATCTAATCTGTCTACGTGGTCTATCCTTAGATATTGAATAATGTGGTGTTGGTAGTGTAGGTAAAGGATGCAATATATTGCTGCTTATCAGCCAGAATTGGACTGATCTGTAGTAGAATGTTTAGCAACATTTGATTGTTCCTCTGAACCAATTTTCAACTCCACCTGAGTTGAATGATTTTACTCCTCGGTTTTATCAGAATCCTCAAGAGGTGAACCACGAATCATAGCAAGTTTATCAAATACTACAGCCCTACTAACAACCACATTTCTTATCTCAGGGGACCACAATTTATACCCCTTAACACCTGATTTATACCCAAGAAAGATACACTTTCTAGACATAGGCTCCAACTTCCCATTATTCACATGAGTATAAGCATGACACCTAAAAATCTTTAAATCAGAATAAAAAGAAGGTTTAACTAACCATACCTCTTCTGGTGTCTTTTTATCAATGCAGTTGAGGGTGAGAGATTAATCAGAAAACAAGTTGTAGTAGCAGTTTCAGCCAAAAAAGTGTTAGGCAATCCAGAATTCAAAAGTATACAATGACCCTTTTCCATCAAAGTTCTATTCATCCGTTCTGTAACACCAATCTGTTGAGGAGTTCCAGGCACACTCAAGTATCTAAAGATACTTTTAAACTTACAGAAGCTATTTAATTTATCTGAACAAAACTCCAACCCATTATTTGTGCGTAGACGTTGCACCTGCTTTCCAGTCTACTTTTCTACGAATGTTTTTCACTCCTTGAAGGTTCCAAACACATCACTCTTCCGCTTCAAGAAGAATACCCAAACTTTCCTGAAAAAATAATCAAATACAGTCAACAAGTAATAATGACCTCCTTTTGATGGTACCCTAGTCAGTCCCCAAAGATATGAATGGATATATTCAAGTGTTCCTTTCGTGTTGTGTCTTCCTTTTGTGAATTTGACTTTCTTCTATTTCACAAAGACAAAACGCTAAAAAAAAAAAAAAAATTCCTGGTCTTTTGCCCATCAAGAAGTCCCCTTCTACTCAGCCCTGTCATGTCATTCTTACTCATATGCCCGAGCCGTATATGCTAAAGTTTTCTAATTTCATCATCCTTCAAAGAAGAAGTAAAAACTGTTGTTTCCCTTATTACTATGGAACCATGCAAAATTTACAACTATGTAGACTATGATAATAAGAGGACACCATCTCACCTTCAAAACTCCACCTTCACCAGTGTATCTATAACCTTTTGATTCAAGTGCACTAAAAGATATGAGATTTCACTTCAATTTGGAACATGCCTTACATCTGTAAGTATTCTGATAGCCCTATTGAACATTCTGATCTAACTGTACCAACTCTAACAATTTTGCAAGACGCTTTGTTTTCCATAATAGCGCACCTCTCAAAACTCCTTCTTAAGTTGAAAAATAGTCCATATTGGGACACATATGAAAAGTGTAAGTCGAATGAAGAACGCATTCCTCACATGGTTAGTAATCCATGTCAGAAATCACAAGAAGCTTTCCTTCATTTTGCCCATCTTCTACAACATCAGCATCCGTTGTATTAACAAGTTGCTTCTCTTTCTCAGTAGCACCAGCAACTTTATTTCTATTCTTCAAGGCATAGTAATCAGCTAGAATATGACCCTTGTTCTTACAATAGTGACATGTCTTCTTAACATGTCTAGATTTCGATGCCCTTCATATTTCTGTCAAGATTTATATCTTGTTTCTCCCACGCACAATCAACCTTCTACATGATTCCTAGATTCTCCAGGTTACTTTTCATCATGCGTCCAAGTTGCAGGCATCTTATCAAAGTTAAGCAAAGCTTCCTCCAAATTCACCTACGCTAGAACCGCTCGGATCTTCACTTGCGATAAGGTAAATCTCGTGTTTCTATCCAACAATGAGATATCATACTTCATTGTCTCCATGGAAAACAATCAATCTCACTCTGATACCACTTGTTATTGAACAAACAAGATGCCAAAATTGCTTTCATACCATTTTTTATGAATTTTGATCGCAAGATAATGATAATAATGAAATAAATAAGAAGAAAATAAATACCAAGATTTATGTGAAAACCCAATACGGGAAAAAATCTCATCAATAGTAACTGTGTTTATAAGAGCTCAAGGCACTCAATTAAAATCTAAAACTCTCAAGATATTGTATGAATGTTTCTCTTGTGTTAATTTATGAATGTTTCTCTTGTATGAAAGTTTCTCTTGTTTTTTACCGTGCTTGCTCGAGCGTCCAGCTAGCACCAGACTAGCGAAAATGCGGTGACTTTTTTCCTCAGTCCATAATTTTGATATCTTCAAGACCATTCCAATTTAAACTCAAATACTAGAATTTGGGTCAAACCATAACAGATCATGTAGATAAAAATAAAAAATCATTTAGAGTGATTATATTTTGCATTGAAATTGCCTTATAGCATAATATTGTTCCAAGAGAATCGCACTCTTTTTAAGGATATTATTTGGTATGTTATAACAGAATGTTTACAAGACATTTTATATGAAGACCTATTGGTCTTTTACTGCTTGATCCCATTTCCACGAAGTTAAGAAAGAAAGTCTAATTTTAAAAAAAATCATTTTTCTCAAACTTATTTTCAATCGCATAGTCTTCCAATATAATTATTTTCACGTAAACTTTAAATTTTTTTCTTACTTTTTAACTATACATTTTTCGAAATATCATTATCACAAATAGGGAATTTCATATCTTATCTACTGGTCACGATTTTTTATTTTGAAATTGTACATTTTATGGCACTAACATGGTACATCATAATCTTCATAATCTTTTCCTCTTTTCTCTTCTAGAATGTGAGAATAAAAGATGCTGCCAAAAATTCTCAATTGATTAATACAGGCTTTCAACCGCTTCACGATTCTCGGAGCATCATACCTTGTACAACTTTTGATTAAGCCATGTTGAGACTAATACAACCAGAAAGCGTGTGAAATTAAAATACACAAATTCAATTTCATTGATTCACCCAAAATAATGATATGGATTGAGAAATTATGAGAAACTCTAAAAATCTGCTTAAATTATTGAAAAACAACTAAATAGCAATGAAACCTTGTAATTGAGCCAATTGAACCAGCATCTTGTTTTGATAGAGCATCAGGCGGACTTTTTATGAGTAGATCACAAAGCAATCTGAATCGGATCGATTTGGCATGCTCGACATCAGCCAAGTGCATTATGAAGAATGAGCATGGCCACTTCGACCTCGACACAGACAATCAAGGATGACAATACTTGGTCACTAAAGAGAAAGGAGTCATTTCGAGGTATTGGAATCTGATCAATGAAATCCTACGAGTACACGGTATCTTAAATAAGTAATATAATAGTACAAGAATTTTAAATGTTCTTATTTATAGAAAAAAAGAATTGCACACGAAGAAATTTTGTAGGCACATTTGTGAGGCAAAATCGAAGGAATAGGTAAAAGACAAATTTTTTTTAAATTTGTTGGCTAAAGCTTTTCCTTATGAATCATTTGGAGACAAATACAATTCGTCGCATAAGTTCCCCTGACAAAATCATTTGTATGCTAAAGTTAATTTTGCCTACGGAACGATTTCGTTTTTCCCAACAAATAGATTTTTGTGTAGGAAGAATATTTGTGAGCTAAGATTTACACATTTTTTACGGCAATTAAAAATTTGTAACATGATATATATTATTTTGTGGGCTAAACCCTTTTTTTCTCTACAAATAATTTCGTGGGAAAAGCACTTTGTAAGCTAGTACGAAAGAATTTGTAGGGAGAAATTAAATTATTTTTACATATTTTATTTGATATTTATGTTATAATAATTTATTTAACCTTATTTAAAATAATATAAAGATACAAAAATGTAATAAATTAATTAAAACATGTAGTATAATCAACGTAATATAGAATTCAAAATATTTCATCAAAACACAAATAAAAATCATTTACTAAGTATGATTACATCTAAGCCTAGAAAGAGTACAGTATTAGCATTATTATCTATTGATAATGGTGGTGGTACAATGAAGTTAGAACTTTACCATATAATTGGTGCATAGAATGATGCTAAGACTGCAATGTAGAATTGAATTGTTGTTCAACAATTTTCAGCTTGTTTAGTATCATTCGCTTCATCTTCACTCGAACTGCATCGACTACCTTATGAGCAACAAGTTCTGCTTCTATGCGTACATTAGAAGATGTCCCAAACACACTTAAGGACATGAATGTAAGTCTGAGCATAAAGTTTCAAACACATTTAGGGACATGAGAACAACAAGTCATTTTATTAAGATCCCGTAGACATAAAAAAAATTAATGAATCGGGTCAAATTAAGTAATTAGCCTAATTAGGCTTATTAAATTAAAGTCTACTAAGACCCATAAAATTCAAAGGCCATCCTACTTTTTCAAAATTCAGAATTATTCAATTATCTTTTTTAATTAAAGAGAATTGAGTGATTACCAAATTAATTACGACTTTCTATATAAATAGGAGCAAAGGTCCATTAAATTTTTCATAAGTGAAGATTGCACGAGAAAATCGCAAGTGCGGAAAAAATTCCAAAGCCTATGAAAGAGAAGAAACTCTTTCATGACTAAGTCCAAAAACACCAAGTAGATCAAAGCTTTCTTCAAGTTCTATCAAATCCAAGATAAGTCCGAAGATCAAAGTTTTCTCCAAACTAAATCAAATCCAAGTCTAAGTCTTGGAAGGCAAATTCAAGCCTATAAGTTCAATTGTCAAATAAGTCAAGTTTCCAACAAATTAAGTTTCCAATAAATCTTGAAGTCCAAGAATCAAGCCACGTTATCCCTCGTCTTCAAATTCTGATATCATTAAACAGAGGATTTTGTTGTTCTGTAGTCACAAGAAAATTAACATCCACTTGTATTTCTCAAAATATAATTTGTAAAGATTTCTGTACTTAAAACATGAAATATGTCATACAAAATTCTGTATTTTTAAATACGCGAAATCTGTCATACAAATTTCTTAGCACGCCCAGTGGGACCTTCTTGTCCTCTCATCTTTTGATCTCAGAATCTTCAAATTTCAATCATTGTATCAACAATAGCAAGCGAAAAGGCAAAGAAAATCATGACTCATCTTGAAGAGACACTTGATGAATTTTTTCATGCGACTAGAGCCCAAACAAAAATTGGGAAAACTCAACTAGCTCTACCACTGAGGAAGTTCTCTAACAAAGGTAGAATGGAAATTGATTTCAAGAAGCCAAACTCTTGTTCAACAGAAAAGACCAAGAGTTTGACAAAAAGCTCTCACTTTAGATCTATCCCAGTGGCATATCCGTATCTGGATCCTTTCATATCACTTCTCTACAATGATGGGAGACTATACTTCATCTAAAGAATCACTTTAACTAGTGATGGTCACAGAAGCCACTACAACCATTGAAAAGTTAACAAAATCACTAGACGACAAAGATGCACAGATTTCTGTACTTATGCATAGGCTAGAGTTACAAAATCCATTTGTTGATGGCAATCAAGAAAATGCAAGATCTTCCAAAACTAAAGATCTAAATGTCTAAGAATTCGAATAGAAGCAAGATATACACGATCGAACAGTTGTTCAAAATGTATTGGATGACACTACTGAACTTTTGTTGGCTCTATATCCATCCAACAACTTCAACATATGATTGTAGACACCATTCGTGCCCAGTATGGTGGTTCATCACAATCTTCATTGGTTTATACTAAACTTTATAGTTGTCGAATTGATGAAATGAAGATACCACTTGGTTACCAACCTCCAAAATTCTAATGTTTTGTTGGGAAGGGCAACCCAAAGCAATATGTTGATCATTTGATTAAAACGTGTAACAATGCATGCATTTAAAGTGATACCATGGTAAATCATTTCGTATGTTCCCTCAAATGTGCCACATTTGAATGGTATATAGTTTTGTAGGTTGGGTCAGTTGATAGTTGGGATTAACTTGAGCGAGAATTCCTAAAACGCTTTTTAAGGACTAGGTGAACTGTCAGTCATCCGGAATTTGCTCGAATGAAGCGGAGCAAGGAAGAGCTCATTGTAGAGTACGTTAAATGCTGGAGGAACCTTGTCGCTAACTGCAAATAATGAACAAATGAAGCATTTTCCATCGACATATGTTTATAAGGCATACATTGAGAATTACTTTACATTCTCCAAGCAAATATGCCCCACTGCTTTGAAGAGTTGGTAGCACGTGCTCATGACCTGGAACTCCAAATGTCAAGAAATGGAAGTCACTTCCCAATGATCCACATATCAAGAAAGATTCTAAGAAAGAAATAAAGAAGGAAGCAAAGATAGGTAAGTCTAAAGAAGCTATGACAATTTCTACTACCCTACAAAGATAACCTTCCAAAGATCAAGCTCAAATCCAAAACCAAAGCCATAGTTTAGACCTAACAAAGGACAAGTCCAAAGAAGAGGTCATGTGACTTTGAAAGAACTTGAAGAGAATGAGTACACATTCTCAAATAGTGAAATTTCTGGAATTCTAGATCAACTCCTTGACTAAAATATAATTGAGCTTCTAGTACCAAAGAGATCAGAGGAAGTTGGTAAGACTGATCATTCTAAATATTGTAAATTTTCATAGAATCATCAGTCACCCACTTGAGAAGTGTTTCGTCCTGAAAAATCTTATTGCCCACTTGGACAAAGAAAATAAGATCAAATTTGAAATCGAAGAAAATCCAATAGTTGCTTATTCAATGGTTTCATTCAGATCATTTGATCAAATTCTTCCCATTGCAAAAGAGCAGATATTTTCTCTTACATACGATACTAGTAAGTCCTTGATTAAAGAGTTTGACCTTAACTTCCAGAAGGAACCATCCCTCTGGAGTTTACGGTAGACAGATAAGTCACCATCAATTACGTTAGTCCAGAGATGGTTGAACCACACGCACCTAATCGTTCAACCCTTTACGAAATTATGATAGATGACTTGGATGTTTGGGATTGTCCACCTTCATAAGTAAGAAGGATAAATATTGAATGTCAAACAAGACAGGTAAAATATCACATTCCATGCCTCTTGTAGGACAAATATTGGGGGCATTGAATACGGAAGTTAAACCAAATAAAGAAGTAAAATCAGAAGAAAATTAGTGGGTATGGACTCCTGTAAAAAGATGTCATTGAAAGGCTCCATGATTTCCAAGTCTCAGTGTTTATGACAAGAATTAGAAATCGAGAAGGGGCCTAGAAACAACCAAAAGAGAAAGCTTAAAGTCAAGTCAAGAGTTTCAACTAAATCAACAGAAGGAGAAATTGCTTCATGCACTCCTTCAAGATTATCAACCCTGGGTGATTATTTTTCCAAGAGTTTCTTTGACATGAAATGTTTTACCTCCAAAGTTATCAATGTAGAAGAGGAAAATGAGGCAAGGAATGTATCGAGAGAGAGTTCAAAGTAGAAGAAAACTATCTCACGACTCAAAATATTCCTTCCTACGCATGTTTAGAAAAGTCCATTAGTCTTTCTTTCGATGATTGAATGGCTTTAATCATAACATTGATCCATCAGGAAGTATATGAAGGCAAGGTCTTAGAACAATTAGATCTACAACCTGACAAAACTGTATGACCACCATTACATTTGACAATGAAGATCTATAACTAGGATCTCATTTACATAATAAACCACAATATGTTGGTGGTTATATTCCAGAATACAGGATAAATCGTATGATGATCAATTGTGGATTTACCATAAATATTATGCCGATCAAGATAATGAAAATATTGTAATTAATGTTGGTGATTTCTTCAGAGCAAGACCATGATTCAAAAATTCAACTAGAGAGGTCGGCGAGCCATTGGCATGATTCGCCTGAAGCTGCAAATAGGGGAGTTAATTTTCTTAGCCCTCTTCTATATTATTGATGCTAAAACGTCATATTAGTTACTCCTTGGATGTGTTTGGCTACATGAAATTGGAATGATACCATCAACTTGGCACCAATGCTTCAAATATAGCGAGGCAGAGAAGTCAAATGTGTTGTAGTTGAGTCTAAACCTTCCTCGAAGGAGAATCTCATTTTACTAATGCCAAATTTTACATTGATAATGAAGAATGTAATTCTTCAAGATTGTTCATGTCCGGATTCAAAATTAAAGAAGATNAAGTCAAATGTATTGTAGTTGAGTCTAAACCTTCCTCGAAGGAGAATCTCATTTTACTAATGCCAAATTTTACATTGATAATGACGAATGTAATTCTTCAAGATTGTTCATGTCCGGATTCAAAATTAAAGAAGATGTAGACGATGATGATGCATTTGTTATTGTTCCACAATTTTAGCTTATTAAGATAAATTAAAATTTACATTTGAAGGATACTCTGGAGATAAAAACCTCAAACAAAACAATAGATGTTATGGTATTGAAAAAAGAGTAAACTCTTCCAATACTTAGTCTCCTAAAATTGTTTTTGCCCCATCGACTCATGGTAGCCCTTGGAGAACGTAAATCTACATTGGAAACTTCGACTTCTATTCCAAACATATCAAAGCTCTATAATTCTTGCTCGTCTAAACAAGACATGCTGGGTACTAAAAGAGTCCATGAGTCAAAACAGATTTTTAAAGGATGTTACAATCCTCAAGTCAAAAATTTATTTGAGAATGTTGGATTTGGGAATGAAGGCCTTGAAAAATAGATGATCTTGATGTCGTCCTTTCGGTAAGGCATATCAATTTTGATTCTGATAGATCCTTATGTCGTGACATATGTATAGTTTAGGATATGATCCAAATCCACCGAGAAAATAAAGTTTTCTCAAGCCTACTCATGATTCGAATAAATGAAGTTATACAAAAGAAATTAGAAAAGTCGAGATCTTCAATGTCCGGTCGAATTGAAAGCGAGAATGCCAAAGTTTCGATATTTAAAAGGTTAAAAAGAGAACCTTCAACAGTAGTGGACATAAAAGATAAAGCTTCCGTCTTCCAAAGGTTAAGAGATGACCCTTATTCATCTACTCAAATTGATAAAAATGCATACAATTTCCTCAAAAGTCATCTCAAAGACAATCTGCATTTTCTCGACTATGAATTCAAACTTAAAATCCAAGTTTAAAGCCTCAAAAATTAAGAATAAGACTCAAATCATATAGTTTACATATCCCTAAAGAATGATAAAGAAGTATCGGCCAATTACATAGCTTTTGAGGAAACTTCCAACTCAAAATCCGAGTCTGAAAACTCTGCCACAAAAATGAACCTGAACCCTCTCCATCAACATTTGAAGGAGGACAAGCTACTGTAAATGATTTGAAACAATTGAACTTAGGGACCAAAGAAGACCCAAGACTAGTGTTTGTAAGTGCTTTCCTCAGTAAAAAAGAGGAATCCAAGTAAATCCACTTGCTTTAGGAATACAAAGGCGTATTTGCATGGTCTTACAAGTAAATGCTAGGGTTAGATCCAAATGTTATAGCGCATTACCTTGTAGTAAGACATGAAATACAACTGATCAAACAACCACAAAGAAGATTTCGAATAGAATTAATTCCTTAAATTGAAGTGGAAGTCAACAAACTTATCGAAGTTGGATTCATACGTGAAGTCAAGTACTCACTTAGATCGTAAACAATATTCTTGTCAAAAAAAGGAATGGAAAATTACAAGTCTATGTTAACTTCAATATTTGAATCAAACATGCTTAAACGATGTTTTTCCACTTTCAATAACAGAGTTGATAGTGGATGCAACTATTGGGTATGAAGTCCTATTTTCATGGATGGGTTTTCCGAATACAATCAAATGCGAATGAATCCAAAGATAAGGAGCTTACAACAAATTTCGTACTCCTAAGGATAAATATTGTTTCAAAATTATGTCTTTTGGATTATAAAATGTTGGAGGGACCTACCAGCAGGCAATGCAAAAGATCTTCGATGACATGCTGCATAAGAATGTACAATACTATATGTGTGATTGTTTTGTTAAAATAAAGAAACACAACAATCATTTACCAGACTTACGAGATATTTTCAAAAGACTCTGACGATGTCAGCTGAAGATGAATCTGCTAACATGTGCATTTGGTGACATTTAGGAAATTTCTTAGTTTTATCGTTCGATATTGGGGCATTGAAATTGATCAATTAAAAATTAACACCATAATCAACAAGCCAGAGCCAAGAAATGTACATAAGTTGAAGAGTTTTCAAGGAAAACTTGCATACATTCGAAGATTTATCTTCAACCTTGCCGAGCGTTGTCATTCATTCAACAAATTGGTAAAGAAAATGTACTATTTGAGTGGGATGATGCCTATCAAAATGCTTTTCAAATCTTAAGCAATATTTGTCTCACTTGTCAATACTCGCAGCTCCAACTCTAAGGAAGCCACTGACTCTCGATGTTGCAGAGCAAATTTTTTTTATAAGAGCACAATTTGTCCAAGTCGATGATGAAGGAAAATAAAATGCACTTTATTACTTAAGCAAGACACTGGTAGGCGATGAAATGAAGTATTCGTTTATTGAAAAAATATGCATTGCATTGATCTTCGTGGCTAAAAAATTGAGACATTATATGCTATCACACACAATCGTCTTTCAAAAATTGATCCATTAAAGTACATAATTCCTGGTTGATTTTTTTGGAAGGAACTTCTGTTATCTGAGTTCGATATCAAATTCATTCTACAAAAGGTTGATATCAAATTCATTCCATAGAAGGCCATTAAAGGACAATCTAGGTTGATTTCCTCCTTGACCATCCAATTTCAGTGGAATGGGAACTTCATGAAGACTTTCCAGATGAAGTTCTATTTATTGAAATTATACCATCATGGTGACCATACTTCGACAAGACAACTTGAAGTTATGGTGCAGGGGAATGAATGGTCTTTATTACTCCTCGTGATCTTGTCATGCTTTACTCATTTGCATTAACAAAGAATGGTTCAAACAATGTGGCAGAATATCAAGCACTTATCGTTGAGTCAGATACAATATTGGAAATAGATGTCCATCAACTGCTAGTCTTTGGAGATTTTAAATTGATAATCATCCAACTTTTAGCCGAGTATGAAGTCCGTAATTCAGACTTGAAGCAATATCATGAATATACATCAACACTTATAAAGTGATTTGATTTGCTAAAAATCAAATTTTGCCTAGAAGTAAAAATGGGGAAGCTAATGCCTTAGCTAATTTGGCTACTGTTTTAGCAAGGTCAGATGAAGACTTTTCCTACCTTACATCAATCACTCAAAGATAGGTGCTTTCGTTGTTATTGCCTAATAATCTAGAAGAAAACAATAGCGTTGAAGTAATCGATGTAATGAAAGAGAAGATTGGACACAACCAACAATCGATTTCCTTCAAAATCAAAAGTTACAAGATAATCCATGATGAAAAACTGAAATCAAGAGGTGTGCATCTCGTTTTGTCTTTTATAAGGGTTCACTTTGTCGACATCATTTGATGGATTTTTCCTTCGATACTTAAGTAATGATAAAGCAACACATGTCGTGGAAGAAACCTACTCTGAAATCTGTGGTGCTCATCAGTCTTGACTCAAATTCCATTTTCGAATAAAAAAGATGAGATACTACTAGCCAATTATGGTACCAAACTCCATAGATTATGTAGAGAAATGTGAAGCTTGTCAAATCTACGCAAATTTCATCAACCAACCTACGGAACCATTGCATTCGACAGTTGCTTCTTGGCTATTTGATGCAAGGGGTCTTGATATAATTGGACCTATAACTCTAAAGTCTTTAGATGAGCATTCATACATTCTCGTCGGGACTGACTATTCTTAAAATGGGTAGAAGTTATACCGTTGAAAATTTGGATTGTTTATCGATATGGGGTCCAGCAACACATAAATAATTTATCGATTATCTAGGGGTCCAGCAACACATGAAAATTTGGATTGTTTATCGATTATGTAGAGGACTTTATCCATATTCAGATTGTTTATCGATATGGGGTCCAGCAACACATCATCACTGATAATGGAAAATCTTTCTGTAACAGCCACATAAATAATTTATGTGTAAAATTTGGATTCAAACAATACAATTCTTTCATGTACAATGCAACTACTAACGAGTTAGTAAAGGAGTTCAACAAAACTTCGTCTATTCGGCTAAAAATAGTTCTTTACAAATCAAAAAGAGATTGGCATAAAAGAATCAGTGAAACCTTGTAGCCTTATCGAACTCCAACACAAGCCATCCCTTACGCCTTAGTGTACGGAGTTAAAGCTGTACTTATTTTCAAGGTTTGACAACAGAACCAGAAAAGTTATAAGCTTTGGATGAGAAGATACTAGTGGAATAGATGCACCTGGAATGCTATCAAGCTTGGATGGTGAAGTTCTTCAACAAAAAAAGTGAGATAGGATCATTTCAAGTTGGAGATCTGGTACTTTTGATATGCATGCCAATCATAATCACAAGAAAAATAGAAAGCAAATTTAAAGATAAATGGGATGTCTCATTTCTTGTTTACCATACATTGACTAATGGAGCATACAATATCGTCGACAAAGATTCATTTTGGGTACATAAGCAGCTTGAATAAATCATAAACTCACGTTCAATCAAAACCAATTCATTCAATTTGTTTATCCTTTGATGTAGTAAAAAAAAAAAATACACAAGAAACATGACGAAAAATTTAAAATAAAAAATAAAATAAAATAATAGCACATCAAAGTTCATAATACCTAAAAAAAATCATAAAGTCTCAACTTTATCAAAATCACTCACCATTGATCACTTGCAGAAAACTATCTTCAAGAGTCTTCCTTTTTCCAGTCAATAGATGCTATGCTAGTGATATCTCTAGTCTTTTGATTCTTCTAATGCAACATTCATAGTTTGAAGCTTGCTCTTCTATTCCTAATGGGTTTGAAACTCATCACGGACTTTGTCTAGCTCAGAGGTTAGTTGACTAATTTTATCTTCCAACAAAAAACGCATAGAATCTTCTACTTCCATCTGAATATTCAAAAGTTTCAACTGTTCAGCTGTTGGACACTCCAAGTGTTACTTTCTTTCAAATTAAAAAAAGTCAACTTTTTTTAGAAACACATCCATTCATTTCTTCAAAAGTATTGGATCTGTGCGAATGAGCTAGTAATCACGTTCTGAAAAATTAAATTATTATCATCCTACCATGATCGAATATTGAAAAATCCATGCTTTAAAACATCCCTAAAGCAGTTCTAAAGATAATTAGTCCGAATTCTTACAGAGCAGTCTTCAAGTAAGGGATTATGAATTATCTTAGGCTGAGACCAGACATGAAATAACAAAATGGCTTAGCCCCATGATTGTTTGTCTTTGAAGGAGGAATGTTAACTAAAACCAATAAAGATAGAACGGTTAGGACTTCTTGATTGATCTTTGAAATGTTAGCTTTTAAAGTCTCAAATTCACTTCATCGTCATTATTGAAATCATTTACGTTAAATGCCAAAGTACCTTCATTAATGGTGCTCGGGTATTTGCAAGAAAGACCATGAAAATATAAGTACCACATATTCTTTGAAGTGCGTTGATTCTCTCATCATTCTCGTTAGTTTGATCTTGCAAAAAAGTTTGGATTCATGAAGAAACTCAATCCTTCAGGAATGATTGGAAAACCCTAAGAACAAAAGAACGATCATTTAAAAAAAAGATAAACAAAGGAAAACAAAGAACATACCCTCATTTCGTGTTCTAGACGATTCCAAAAATCGGCCATCTAATGTATATTTCGGAGATCGATATTAATGTCAGAAGTTTTGAGGTCGCCTTTTGAAGGACTCGGAATAGCTTGAAGTGGCCTTGGTCTTACCAATCACTTCATTTTATATTCGGGAAAGATGAGTTTGAAATTGAAGCTTGATACATAAGATCAAATACAAGTGGTATGTTAAAAAATAATTCGTACTTGATCTCCAGAAATTTCATCTTTCAGAGTTAGAGTTTTTCTAGGGGCAGGGGCGCTTTATCTCCAAGACTTGTGGTCTGGAATCAAAATTGTTTTAAATATCTTATCAGTAATTTTCTTAATACTTGAAGGTTTGGTTCCTTCTTTCAAGAAGTCTCTTCCTAAATAACTTTTAAAGGATTTAACCCTTTGGCTATAGCCCTATTCGTTTGCCTCGAAGCCAAATTAAGAATAAAGTCACAACTCTCACTAGAAGATAGACTCTGTACTTTAACCTTGATCAGGTTTGGCAATACTTTGTTATTCCACCAATCTTGGTACTCTATATCAAATTCTTGACGTGTATCCTTCATATACTTCAGAATATGAAATATAGGTCCACTTATTGTTAGAGTCAATGATAACAAAACACGATACATGTTGACTACATTGGGAGTAATATCTAACTTTCTTAGCGAACCAGGAAGTTTCTGTCTAAAGCCAACTTGTCTCGCAAACCTATGAGGTTTATATGCTTCAAGAATGAAAGGGGAGTTTCCTCGACGGTAANCAGGAAGTTTCTGTCTAAAGCCATGTTGTGTCACAAACCTATGAGCATTATATGCTTCAAGAATGAACGTGGAAGACCCTCGACAATAAAAAACAAATCTAAATTGAATACTCATCATAAATTTTGAAGTATCTGTAGACCTTGGTACATCATCCACTCGTATTCCAAAACGATACGATGGAGGAAGTGGATTCCAACAAAAGTCTTTAACATCCATTTTTCCCCGGAAAAGGTCTTGATAGTCAATGGCATTAATCTCCCAAGATTGGAAAGCATTCAAAGTGTTGCATATCCTTGGATAATAGGATGATAATAATTCTTATCTAGGTGATAAAAATATCATAGACAAAATAAGTTTCAGCCCAACCAAAAAGAAAGTGTTCGGGGAATAAATGTGAAATTTTGCCAAGGTTGCGACCTAATAAATAGTTAGACGTTCGTGTGAGTCCCTCATAAATGCTTGCTAACATGGTAGGAGCTACGCTATTAGTGAATCGATATCCATCTTAGACGATAATTTAAAAATCCCAACTCTTATATGTTTCTCTCCAAAGGAAAGAATTAAATGACAAAGCCACATAGAAAGATAAGCTATTATTTATAACTCTTTCTCTTCTTCCATAGATAAAGATATTGACAAATCACTCCAATTACCCCGATCTCTACGAGAAATATCTTTTGTCTTGTCTGCAACAACGTGCCTCCTTATTTCTGTTGATGTCCTTTACTGATGCCTTTTGAACATATTTAAATTAATGGCATTTTTATAAGCTTTGTTTTTTCGAGGTTTTTGAACACAACCATCATCTCGAAATTAGAATTCAACTCAAACAGCATGAGTAAAATAGTTAGATTCTATCTCATTAGCAACTAATGAGAAAACATTAAAAAGATACAAGCACAACTTAGGGAGATCATCCGTTAACTCTGAAAGGCTTGGAACTATTTCATAATAATGACCTATTATTGAAAGTCCACTAATCTCCCGAATGTCCCAAAGAGAAATGTCAATTTCACCACTTGTGGTCACAAAAGTGTTGGTATCTGAGCACCAAAACCAAAGTTGGAGTTCAAACCTAATAAAAGACGAGTCCAAAGCAGAAGTCCTGTGACTCAAAAGGAACCCATTCTCTGATTCTTGAGTTTTTGGAAGTTTTGATCAACTCGTTGAACATAAGATAATCGAGCTTCTAGCACCAAAGAGACCAAAGGAAGCTAGTAATACCGATCATCCTAATATTGTAAATTTCATAAAATCACCAGTCACTTAGTGGAGAAATTTTTCATCTAAAAAGATCTTATTTCGATTTTGGACAAAGAAAATAAGATCAAGCTTGAAAATTGAAGAAAATCCAATAGTTCTGTGCTCGATGGTTTCATTTGGATCATTTGATCTAATCCCATTACAAACAAGGAGCATACATTTTTCCTTACATACGATGCTCGTAAATCCTCGATTGGAGAGTTTGGACCTCAACTTTCAGAAGGTGCCAACTTAGTACATAATATCTAGGCCGATAGTTTCATTTTTATAAGAGTCAAATATTTGGATATGGATGGAGCTATGATACGTATATGTATATTAGGTTGGTTGGATAGATCGTAATTAATTATGAATGTTATGCTCGAGAAAAAGTTAATTCGGATAAGCGAGGTCCAAGTTATTGAGGTCGAAAGATATTGCCTTAAATTGTAATTTAATTAAGTTAATGAATGAGTTTAGAATATATATAAGTGACACGTGTAAAGTTGGTAAGTTGTTAATTGGTATTTTTTTTAAATCATATATGGATTTGATTTATAGTACAACCACGTGTAGGAATTTTAGTGTAAAAAATTTCTAGCTTGCCACGTGTCCCATGAAGTGTTGGTTGAGATATCTCATATCACATGATAGAGACGTACGAGTCAAAAAATGCCTTCTTCTACACGAAACCCAACACCCTTATTCCCACTTTCTATAGAATTTGTTATAACTCATAAAGGAAATAAATTTTCTACACTGAATGTATATCCAAAAACACGGTAGAGGCAGAAAGAATTAAGTGAACATGATTTCTTTTAGTTTTGTCACCAATTTTAAGAAATCCAACAAGGTAGGATAACGAGGTGCAGTTGTTTTTCCCGTTTATATTGTTTATTTTCATGTTGTTGAATTATTATGCTTATGAAAGTTTAAAGATATGATATGATATGCATGTTATGGTCATCCAGTATCAAAGATATGATGTTTATTAAGCTATTACCAGTTTCTAAAGATATAATGACGGTAAGATATTTTGACACGTTTTAATTTTTTATTTGGGATTGCGCCATTATTTTTATGTCATACTGAGTATTTCTATGTACTCACCTTTTTTCCTCTACTGCTCAAGGTTAGTACAGGTCGTGTCGGAGCGTGGTAGTTTGATGTTGTATTGTGCCTCGTTTCGCTAGACAAAAATCTAAAATTTAGCACGTAACTTTGTTCCTTTTAAGTTTAATTGCAATAGACATTATTTCAAAATTTAATTTTCATACATTTATTTGTATATGGATATGTTTAGATTGCACTTTCAATTGAAAGTTTGAAAATTAATTGCTTGATGTAGTTGTGTGATCTTTCGCTGCCCATTTCCTTTTTCCTTAAAAATTAATTGTTTAGTTGGCTGTTTAACATATTAAAATACTTATTGTTACAGTTTTATCCAATAAATTTTGGTAACGATTCATATTTAGTTCTATACAAAATTTGGGTCGTTATAGTTTGGTATCAGAGTCTTAGGTTTAATTTTTTGTAGACATATTTGTATTTTCATAACGAGTTTTGAAAAAAAAAAATCATGAAAAGTGACACTGTGTCACTGTTCACATGAACAGTGGGAAAAATTAATAAAAAGAAAGATTTGTCAATATAGAGGTATATTTTTAATGATTAAAATAATTTTTATATTTTTTTAAAATATAAATTAGGCATGTGTGTATTTTTGTTTTAGTAATTGGTATTTTATTTTTCAAACAAAAGTGAGAAAAAAAAAAGAAATGAAATGAAAATGACAATATATATATATATATATATATATATATATATATATATATATAGATATATATATATACTTTTTTTTTTGAAGAAGATATATGAATTTAAAGATAATGTCAATTTAATGTCTTAAATATGTGAATAATATTTGGCACTCAAGACCACTAATCGGCCACCCTCCGACGACTCTAAAGTATGTAAATGGGTAAGAAGAAGAATTTGTTCAAACATTTTGTATAATTTACATCTTTTAAATTGTGTACTTTTAAAATTTAAGATATGCATGTTTTTTTCTCGCCAAATTTATAATCTATTATGAGAATATGGGTATAATATGTTAGACTGATACGAGTACGTGACGAGTGACTTAATTTTAAATTTTTTTAGGAAATGACACTATCTACCCACACGAATTTGATGCGGGACTTATTGCGAGCAGTACAAGAGTTGAGCAGGCAAAATCAAGCACCTCCACCACAAAAGCATCGCCATAGCACAATGCGCCTTCATTTGTCTCCGGAATTGTCTTAATGGTTGAGCAGTTTCGTAGGTACAAGCCTCCTACGTTTGACGGTTGTTTTGACCCTCTGGTTGCTAAGGAGTAGATTAGGTATCGAGAACGCATCTTTCGATACATTGCTCATACAGATGCACATAAAGTACTATGTCCAGAGTTTATGTTTGTTGGGGCAGCCAGTCACAGGTGGGAGTCTGTTTCACGTGCTAGGATTTAAGAGCAGCAACGCAACCTGACTTAAAAGAAATTTAAGGATGAAGTAATGGCAAAGTATTTCCCACAAGCTTTGAGAGATTTCAAGGAATTAGAGTTTCAGCAGCTCAAACAGGGGGATATGTCGCTTACTGATTACGAGAGGCAATTTGAGCAGCTTTCGAGATATGTCCCGCACTTGGTAGATACAGAAGTTAAGAAAATCAGGAGGTTTGAAAATGGACTACGCTCGGAGATCGGCATGATCATTATGTCTTATCGTTTCACTTTATATCGTGAAATGTTGGAGATGTTTCATGTTATTTCATATCAGAAGACTACATTTGAGCAGTATACCTAACAGGGCAAGGAGTTATTGGGAAAAAGAAAGTTGAATGATCAGAGTAAGGGTAGACGTAACTGGCAGAATAAAAGACCAAGCACATGAGTTCATATCAGTTGGACGAGTGGGAGTATTACACCTTGTCCTAGGTGTAATAAACTCCACAGGAGTGAATATTTGCTTGGGAAGAACATGTATTTTTGGTGTGGTAAGTCGAGACATATTGCTTTAAGCTATACTAAGCCTCCAAAGAAGAAGGGTGATGATCGAGACAATAGCAAGAAAGGAAAAGCTCAAGTTTTTGCACTGAATCATCATGAGGCGGAGCAGGATCCGAATGTGATCATAGGTATGTTATTTGAAGTACCTATTTATGTTTTTTTTTCGATTTTGCATTATCCGTCGCTAAGTCTAACAATATAGTTACGAAAACAGGTATTCTATTATTATCTGATGTACCTGCTTACGTACTTTTTGATTCAAGGGTTACAAATTCTTTTATCTCTGCATCCTTTATCACTAGGTCTAACTTTGCCAGTGTGAAAACGAATAATGAATTAAAGGTTAGCATCCCTTTAGGAAAAATTCTTTTCACAAATTAGATGACTAAGGCGATGAAGTTGGAGATTGACGAAAAGATACTAGTTGCAGACTCATACCTTTTAGAGATGAAAGACTTCGACGTTATTCTGGGCATGGATTGGTTGAGACTCAATCATGCGACCATTCGATGTCACGAGAAAGAAGTGTTTCAAACATAGTGAGATGAAGAGTTCTGTTCCTTTGGAGCAATGTTCAAGCCTCTACCTCACATTGTATCGCTTTACAAGCGGAGAATATGCTGAGAAAGGAATCATACTACGGATTCTTAGTTAATATCATCAGCTCTACACATATAGAAACACCAATTAATGATATCAACATTGTGCGAGACTTTGCAGACGTATTTCCAGAAAATTTGCCACATGATAGGCAAGTAGAATTTACAATTGACTTGGTTCCTAGTGCGACACCAGTTTCTAAGCCTCCGTATAGAATGACACCAAAAGAACTTCAAGAATTGAAGTTATAATTGGAGGAGTTGCTAGAAAAAGTTTTCATTCGACCAAGTGTATCTCCTTAGGGTGCTTCAATACTTTTTTGTGAAGAAGCAAGATGGAAGTATGATGATGTGTATTGACTATCGAGAGTTGAACCATCTGACAATAAAAAATATATACCTGCTTCCAAGAATAGATGATTTTTTCGACCAGCTAAGGGGTGAAACGCTGTTTTCAAATATCGACTTAAGGTTGTGATATCATCAGCTGAACGTTAAGGTAAGTGATATACTGAAAATTGCATTTAGGACTCGTTATGGACATTATGAATTTACTGTCAGGCCCTTTGGTTTGACCAATGCTCCAGCTGTATTTAAGGATCTAATGAACTGGGTGTTCCATCAGTACTTAAACCAGTTCGTCATAATATTTATTGACGACATACTCTTGTACTTTAAAGATAAGAAGTAGCATGAGGAAAAACTCCGAGTAGTACTCGAAACTTTGAGGAAAGAGAAATTATATGCCAAATTCAAGAAGTGCAAATTTTGGCTCGATCAAGTGGGTTTCCTTGGTCACATGGTTACCGCTTAGGGTATTGAGGTAGACTAGTTAAACTGGAAGCAGTAACAAATTGGCCTAGACTGACCAATATGGTGGAAGTTCATAGTTTTTTGGTGTTGACTAGCTGTTATAGGAGATTTATTAAGGATTTCTCAAAAATAGCAGGTTCGATTACTCAGTTGGTTAGAAAGGGAGTAAAGTTTCAGTAGATGGAAAATTGAGAAAAATGTTTTCAGGAACTCAAGCAGCAATTATTTCGGCTCCTATATTGACGATACCTGAACGTTTGAATGGGTTTGTAATTTATAGCGACGCCTCCAAGTAGGGTTTGGGCTATGTTCTGATGTAACATTGAAAGGTGATTGCCTATGCCTCGAGACAATTGAAGCAATATAAACAGAATTACCCTACGCACAACTTAGAACTTGCAACAATAGTTCACGCTTTAAAAACATGGCGTCATTATCTGTATGGAGGGAAGTGTGAAATCTATGCGGATCATAAGAGTCTCAAATACTTCTTCACATAGAAGGAACTGAATGTGAGACAGAGGAGATGGTTGGAGTTAGTAAAAGATTACAATTCTACAATTCTTTACCACCCGAGTAAAGCTAACGTAGTAATAGATACCTTATGTAGGAAGATAGGATCGCAGTTAGCAGTTTTACCCATGGTACTTGAACACCTGATAAAGGACTTTGAGAAATTGAGATTGGAAGTCATCACGTCGCCAATTTAGGCTACAGCAAGGATAAAAGCATTTATGATTCAACCTACTCTTCGAGATTAAATCAAGGAAGCACAGGATAAGCCATTTATACTAAAAATTAAGGTTAATGTTGGTTCAAAGAAACATATAGGGTTCGAAGTATCTGCAGATATCGTGTTGACTTTTAGAAAAAGGTTGTGTTTACCCTAATATGAAAGTATAAGAAATGATATATTGGAAGAGGCTCATTCCACCCCGTATGCTGCACATCCTGGCAGTACAAAAATATATTGAGATCTCTGAGATACATTTTGGTTGAGAAACATGAAGAGAGTAATTGGTTTATTGTAGAAAAATGTATTGTTCATCGTAGGTCAAGGCAGAACATCAAAGGCCATTAGAACTGCTGAAACCATTAGATATTTCAAAATGAAAATGGGAACACATAGCGATGGACTTTGTGGCAGGCTTTCAGAGATCAGCAAGAGGTCATAATGCTATTTGGATAGTGGTTGATCATTTGACGAAGTCTTCCCATTTTCTGCCAATCAAAGTAAATTTTAATATGGAACAGCTTGAACAGTTTATATCAGAAAGATAGTCAGATTGCATGGAGTTCCAGTCACAATTATTTCAAATAGAGACTCGCGGTTCACATCAAAATTTTGGAAAATCTTACAAAGAGCCATGGGGACGAAATTGAAATTTAGCACAACTTATCATCTATAGACGGATGGACAATCGGAAAGAACCATTCAAACTCTTGAAAATATGTTGAAGGCGTGTGTTTTGGATCTTGGACGTAGTCGGGAAATACATATGCCGTTAGTGGAGTTTGACGAAGTCTGCCTATTTTCTGCCAATCAAAGTAAATTTTAATATGGAACAACTTGCTCGGTTTATATCAGAAAGATAGTTAGATTGCATGGAGTTCCAGTCACAATTATTTCAGATAGAGACTCGCGGTTCATATCAAAATTTTGGAAAAGCTTACAAGGAGCCATGGGGACGAAATTGAAATTAGCACAACTTATCATCTACAGACGGATGGACAATCGGAAAAAACCATTCAAACTCTTAAAAATATGTTGAAGGCGTGTGTTTTGGATCTTAGCGGTAGTTGGGAAATACATATACCATTAGTGGAGTTTGCTTACAACAATAGCTTCCAAGTTACTATAGGTATGACCCCATATGAAGCTCTTTGTAGTAAGAAATGCAGATCACGTATCCATTGGGATGAGGTTGGAGAGAATAGAATTATGGATCATGAAATTATTGAACGAACAGTTAGGGCTGTTGATAAAATTAGAGTAAGAATAAAAATAGCACAAGATCGACAAAAAAGTTATGCTGATGGTAGAAGAAATGATTTGAAATTTCAAGTTGGTGACAAAGTTTTTCTAAAAGTAGCACCAATGAAGGGTGTATTGAGATTTGGTAAGACTGGAAAGTTGAGACTACGATTTATTGGACTTTTCGAAATTCTTGAAAGGATTGGTGTTGTAGCTTACCAACTTGCCTTACCACCTGAACTTGCAGCAATGCATAATGTGTTCCATGTTTCGATGCTCAGAAAATATGTTCATGATCCCAATCATATGGTGAGTTACCAGACATTGGGGATACAAAAAGATTTATCATATGAAGAAATTTCGATGATGATTTTAGATAGAAAAGTGCATCAACTCATAAATAAGGAAGTTTCCCTGATCAAGATTCAATGGCGAAATCATGGACTTGACGAGTCAACTTGGGACAAGGAAGAGGAACTTAAAATCAAGTATCCAGAACTCTTCGACTAGCCAAGGTAAATTTTCGAGGACAAAAATATTTTTAAGGAGGGGAGATTGTAATACCCGAAAATTTTTCATATAATATAATATAATTTTGTATGATATATTTTAATGTTTTGA
>CAIGRP010043919.1:0-22589 GCA_903798385.1 Fraxinus cuspidata
GTGGTGGTGGCTCTGCTCCAGATTCAGTGATCTCCCAAAGGTCATATGCCTTCAGATGTGCTTTCATCTTTGCAGACCAAAAATCATAATTTTCTCCATTGAAAACTGAGGGAAGAGGTGCAGAAAATCCATTGGAAGCCATCACTCTCACTCACATGTTTGGCTAGTGAAGATCCCTTACTTGTTTTATCTCAGAATTTCTGGTTATCAAAGAGGGTAAAAGAAGAAAAAACAAAAACCTAAAATTACAGGATTTGCAGAGAGCTTACAAGGTTTTATACAGCTGAACTTACCGAATTTGCAAAGAGCTTATCGAGTTTTACACAACTTACAGGATTTGTACACACTTACCGATTTAGGAAGTTATCGGATTTGCACAATGCTTACCGGTTTTGCACGTTCCTTACCGTATTGGACAGAGGCTTATCGGTTTTTTTTTTTTTTTAAAACACCAGCACTTATCGGTAAGAATTTTTTACGAGTTTCTCAAGTTTTTACTGCTTCTTTTCAGCCCTTCTAAGATCCAATTCGCTCTTATACCATTGATTAATATTTGAACAAACAAGAGGAGAAAAAAAATAGAGATTTTCTTTACATTTCAATTTTTTTACATGGCTGAATACATATAATTATTCTATTACAAAGTTTGATGTGCGATGATGAGTTATTTCTTGACTTATTATTCTTTGTAATTCACTTTATTCTACAGGTATCCCTAAAAACTTTAATATCAATGTTGCTGTTTGATCCCTTCAAAAGTATTCACCATTAAATTTAGAAAGAAGTCTCCGAAAACTCTACCACAGTATCTTCACGTAAAAGTTTTCCTTTTTTCGTCACTAGAAGATGAACAATATAGAGCACAAACCAAAGAAAACTTTTCTGTGAAGATATTTAATCTTTTAAACTATGTTATCACTCCAGGAGACTTCTTTCCAAATTTAACGATGACTATTTTAAAGAGGTTCGAACTCTATACTCCAACAAGGATTCAACATTGAGAGGTAATTTCTTAACTAACATTTACTACCATATGTTAGTCTACTCACCAGAACACCCTCATAGTGCCATGAGTATCATGGCTTGCGGTTATTGATCTATTCCCATTTACATTATTGTTATGGGTTTCTCGATGTTACTTTTGAATTGAAATAAGAACAAAATTCTTACAGCTTTGTTCATATGAAAATGCAATTTACATTGTGTAAAAATCTTACAACTATGTAATTAACCTTTGTTGTATTTTTTTGGCAGTGACTTACAACTGTCGGTGTAAAGAAAGATAATATATTTGTTGTTGACGTAATCAACCAATATAAAAGGGGAAACACTGCTATGGATGTTAAAGTTAATACCTACTCTAATGGAAAAATTTTTTTTATTGCCAATAGAACTAAATGAATTGATTTTTGTCTGTCCAATTTGCTATTGTGAATTGGCTTTGTGATTAATGGAAGAGTGTCATTCTCTTCTTAGAACACCAGTAGACTCTTTGTCCTCTGACTACCCATGTACAATACATCTGAGGCGATACTTTTTCATCTCACAACCAAATTAAAACAGATCTTTTATTTTCTACAGAAGTTGCAGTTACCTTCAATATACCCAATTACAAGTCTGGCAAGGTTAGCGCTATGTGCTTTAACAGTGTAACTACTAAAAGGTACTTGTATTGCAATAATTTTCCGACAAACAATGAGTTCCAAATGCAAAGGAGAAATATTTGTAGCTATCCTGTTATGAAAGAGGAAATTATAAATTAAAAGATTAAGATTATGTAATTTTCTTAAGAGGTTTGTATCAATAAAAATATTAGAACACATTATTTAGTGTACATAATTAAATGTTTACATGTTCTAAAATATATTTTCATTAAAAAAAATAAAAAAATCACTTACAAAAAAATATAGCGGTAATCATGCAGCGCACGATGCTCCACTAGTATAATTTAAACTACAATAAAATTAAGGGCGGTAATGACACTATGAGAACCCATAACAATTACCTTGCCCAGAATTACTTTAAAATACAATAAAATTAAGGGCAGTATTGACACTAAGAGAAATCATAACAATTAACTTACAAAAAAATATAACGGCAATCGTGCAACGCATGATGCTCCACTAGTATAATTTAAAATACAATAAAATTAAGGGCGGTAATGACACTAAGAGAAACCATAACAATAAACTTGCCCAGAATTTGTTTTAAGGATTAAAAAAGTCTAAAGAAATTTTTTATAGATTCAAACCAACCTTCATTAGTCTCGGCGTTAGTGACGAGGAGGTAAAAATCAGTACCCTTTCCAAAATGCTTTGATTCAAATATTTTTTCTTTCAAGTGTCCAATGGAAATAAAGTGCCCATCAATCATAACCAAATCGTAATCCTTTGCACTATTAAATTTATATTACATATTTTCTATTAAATCAAGGGTTTAGGTGAAAAGGTTTAAAGGAATTAAAAGGAGAGGAAATCGAATATAAACATTAAACCCTGTAATTTCAAACACTCTTCCAAAATCAATTGCAATGTAAAAATCTCTTACCTCAATCATGAATAATAACATATAAAAGTAAAAGGAAATAATATCAAATTTATAAAGTTGTAAGATTGTAAAAATGTTTAAATTCAAATTTCTTGACCACCATACGAAAAAAATCAATTTTAAAAATTAGGGTTATACACTTTAGTGGACAATAAATGCATGTTCAAATAATTGCAATAGCATTAACAAAAACTAACCAATCGTTTATTAACTAGACATGTAACGCTCATAAAAAAGCATCTCATCAGAAATGTTGAACGACTATTTCAACAAAGTTACGTGAGTCCCATGTATTGTGCGTAAAATGGTTGGACAATGAATGAATGTTCATTATAGTTCAGCTGTAAATAACAAAAAACAACCAAATTGTGTTTAAATGGTCACATAACACTCCCAAAAATGTGTCTCATCAGAAATTTTTGAATGAGACACATTTTTATAAATGCGAGTCCATTATAGTTTGCATGGATGGAAACTAATCCAATCCTTTTAATTAGTCATGTAACAATCATAAAATTGTGACTCATTCGAAATTTGTAGGATATAGAATTTTTAATACTTATACTCTCTCACTAACTTTTTTCCTAGGGAACAACGAACTCCCATCATGCGCACGATGTTCGCACGACTCATGCTAGTGCTACTCTTTTGGCTCATCTCTAAATTTTTTGCAATTATTGGAATTCCACAGAATTGCTGGACCAATGCTGTATGAAAATAATTTTGCTAGCAAAAATCAAGACTCTGGCTTAACCTCAATCCGGAACGTTCTTAGGAACTTTTTACTTTGAATACATTTTATGATTTTTTTAAATGATTATTTTTGTTTGAAATAAATTTTTTTGATTATAGAAGTATCAAGAAGAGAGCATCCAAGTGAGTATCAACAGCAGATGTTTAATTTTGGCAGCAAGGGGAGGAGCATTTGTGCCACACAAGAAATCATCTGGTGGAGATGTGAGTGAAATGGGATCATGTTTGACTTTTCACACTAAAAAAACAAATATTTGGGAAGGCATAATTAACAAACATAAATAAACTAAAATTTGTCCATCTAATAAGATTTAATATGGGAATGCATAGGTTTTGATGGTGTGATCCATGTGGATCTCGAGGAGCAAAGGTGAAGCCGTGGCTTGTGATTGTGAGAAGGGAGCAACTGAAAATGAGGGTAATAGCTAAACCTAAATGATAGAATGAGTGAGTGTTAGGTAAATTGTGAATTAAAGTTTGATTTGGACTCAAATATGTAGGAAAAAATATTTTGTGCTCAAGTTTGGTTGGCTCTTGAGAGTTGGAGCCTTCCGCACTTATAGTTAATCACGTAATTAGTTAATTGAATTTTTTTTTAGAAAAAAGTTAAAATGATTTAGATTATTCAATATTAAAAAAAAAAAACATTAGGGAGATTTGATTTTTTGTTAGGTTATTTGGTTACTAGTCTAGAACCGAGAACAAAATCAAACCTATCGGTTCTTGATTCTAGTCCGCAATCGGGTATTTAAGCATGATAGAATCGATCAGCTCGGTTCAGCTCGGATTGGGCCGGTTTGGAAGCTTTGTTTGGCCCTAGTTTTTAGTAATGCAAAATGAGATCATAGTTGGATCGAACAAAGAGAGGGGAAACAAGAGCCGTTTCTTCCAACAACTTTGATTCTTTCATATATATATTTTAATTAACCTTTTTTCCTCTTGAACAACAAATGCACAACACATGCAGAATGTAAGAACCATGGGTGGGCTTGTAATTGTATCTCTTTTTTAATTTTTTCCAATTTAAAGAAAATCAGGCCTAAATCAAAGAAAATGGCTGGACTCATCCTCTAAAAAACTCATGGGAATGATCTAGTCAAGAAGGTCTTTAATAAATATTTTCCTCTTGCTGACTCTGCGAAATTGAAGCATGTTATCTCCATATCTAGGAAGATTGATTTGGTTTTTGATTTTTCTTGTAATCCTCTCAATTACTGTTCATCTTCAATACTCTCCAGCACCAACTCGAAAACCAGCAAACCCATTATATCCAAAGCAAAACACTCTGAATCAGAGTGAATACTCTTGAAAATTTCCTCCAAGTTCATGGACTTGAAAGCCCGGCTGTGATGAGATTGGAGTTTTGGTAAAATAATGTAATAGAGTACTAGGAAGATTGTGACTGGGCTGTGATGTAGACACCATCATAACATTTGATGACAAAAATAATGTAAATACAACTATCCACAGATTTTCTAGGACTTTAAATGTACTTTCTCAGTTTTACAAATTGGAATATTTTAGTTCAGATAGTGTGATTGAGAGCACATGAGCCATGGAAAAATAGTTTGAATTTATGGTAAAAATATTTGTGGATATAAAGACGCTGTATACAGAGAAAGAAAGAGAAAAGACAGAGAGAGCAGTAAAAACTGTTTGCTGGAGTATATAAAAAGAGCTTCGTGGGATATTACGAGTATTAATATGAAGGCCATAGTTGTCATTTTAATGAACTGGTGTTGGTGTTGTAGTGGGTAGAAGGTGAGATCAATTGGCCTTTATGGTTGTAGCATCTCTCAGGAGAACCGGCCAAACCCTTTTATATAGTTGTGTAACAATTGTGAAAATGTTTAAATTCATAATTTTTGAACACCATATGAACAAAAGTCGACGCATAAAATGTGGATCCATATGAAAAATATTCATGTAACACTCATGCAAATGCATCTCATTTGAAATTCGATTATCTGTCCAAACAAAAGTTTTGTAAAGTTATTTGGATCCCATTCTTTGGTGTACAACAGATTGCACAGTCAGTGATGAAAACCAGCCAAAAATTTTTTTGAATGATAACGTAGATCATCAAAACATGATTTGTTTGATATTTTTGATAACCCAACTAAGCAAAATTTAATTTAATAAAACGTGGATCCCATGAATTGGGTAAATTGTCTCATTCCAAATTTTTGCAGAACATCAATTTTTTAGTGCATATGCTCTCTCAATAACTTTATTATGTTGAACTAGGAACGCACAACACATGCACTCAGTGGCGGAGGCAGACATTTCGATTGTGAGATCAAAAATTTAAATGAAATATTTTAAAAATAACATAACATTAATGAAAATAAATCAATAGTTGTAGCCTTTGCATTTTCATACTTTAAAAATGTCATATAACTGCAGCATTAGAAATATTGCCAAATACATCACTTTCAATATATGCCACGCTAGAGGACACAGATCTAAGAATCATAAGTTAAATGATGAGCTTTATTCACAATATATAATCAACAATTAGTTGGATTTCATTAATAGCATACAAGAGGAGGTAGAGAAACAGTTTGCATTTAAAACTACATAGAAGAAAGTTCAATGATCATAACATAAATGGTTCATAGTATTACTATTATAAATTAAAATACAATAAAGCTGAAGGCAGTAATGACACTCAGTGGAACGGTAACTATTAACGAGCCCAGAATTTGTTTTAAGGATATAAAAGACCAAAAAAATATTCTTATAGAATCAAACCAACCTTCATTAGTCTGGGCGTTAGTGATAAGGACGTCAAAATCAGTGCCCTTGCCAAAATGCTTTGATTCAGATATTTTCTCTCTCAAGTATTTAATGGAAATAAAGCGCCCATCAATCATAACCGAATCGTAATCCTTTGCACTTTTAAATTTATAGTACATATTTTCAATAGGAGCATAGATTTGGGTGAAAAAGTTTAAAGGAAAAAGGAATTAAAACCTATAGTTTCAAACATTCCTCCAAAATCAATTGCAATGTCAAAATCTAATGCCTCAATCATCAATAATAATATAGAAAAGTGAAAGGAGAGAATCAAATTTATAAAAATTGTTGAACTGTAAGAATGTCTAAATTCAAATTTTTTTGACTGCCATATCAATTTATAAAATTTGGGTCCTACCGTTTAGCGTACAATAAATGCATGATCATATCATTGCACTATCATTAACGAAAACTGACCAAACGTCTATTAACTAGACATGGAACACTCATAAAAATGCATCTCATTAGAAATTTTGAACGACGATCTCAACAAAAGTTATGTTGGTCCCATACATTGTGCGTACAATAAATTCATGTTCATTATAATTACCTGTATAGTTATGAAAACAAACCGATTTCTTTTTAAATAATAATATACACTCATCAAAATCTGTTTTGTTTGACATTTTTGAATAGTAGGCTGAACAAAAGTCAATTTATAGGATCATGGGTCTCATGCATTGGGTGAACAATAAATGCATATTCAATATAGTTTTGCTGTCCATGATGGAAACCGACCAAATTGTGTTTAAATAATCATGTAACACTTCCCAAAAAATGCAAATTCAGAAATTGTTTCTCATTCAAAATTTGTAGAACATTGAATTTGTAATACTTATACTCTCACAATAAGTTTTTCCTGTGTGACAACGAATGCCAACACATGCACGATGTTTGCACAACTCATGCAAGTGCTACCCTTTTCGTCTCTTCTCTTACTTCATTCCAATTATTGGAATCCTACAGAATTGCTGGACTCACATCCACCAAGCTGCATCATTTGAATGATCTAGTCCAGAAATTCACAAATCATCCTTTCCTTGAACATCAAGTAATTCTGTGTAAGTAATGCCTATCGATGTACATAATAGCAAAGCATAGATTGTGAAGCACAACAGAAACTAGAGGATATTGTATCTTGTAAATCATGTATAATGATGATATGAGATTTAATGAAAGTACATTACCAAAGAAATCCTGACATCAAATCATAATCAAATCATTTTTTTTATCGCCAAAACATTGAATGTTATTTTCTCATATGGGAATAGAAGAAATGCGACTAAATATCAAGATGACTTTACATAACCACACTGTTAAAGTCGAAAAATATGACCAAAAGGATCAAACAATAGGAGAGAAAACAAATGTGTTTCTTTAAACAAAGGCCAATGGCGAAGAAACCAAAGAAATAAACAAACAGATGCATCTACAAATTTGCAAAATAAGTTCCTTGAATGGCATACACTAAAAAAAAGAACCTAATATAAAAATGATTTCTTAATCACCCTTGCCTACATCATCTAATACATCTGGGTATGTAGTGCATATCGACGTAAATGACACCAAGCGAAACATAGATTATGAGGACCATCAGAAACAAAGGGATATTTTATCATGTAAATCATGTATAATGATAATATGAGATTTAATGGAAACATGGATTACCAAATAAATAATACACCCAGAGTCAAATTAAAAGCAAATCTTTTTTTGTTGCCTAAACATTACATGTAATATTTTCATATAGGAAAGGAAAGAATTTTGACAAAATACCAAGAGTAGTTTAGATATCCACTTAGTTAATATCTCTTAACTTGACCATGGTGATCAAACGATAGGAAAGAAAACAAGTTTCGTTGCAAGTAACGATTGAAAGCATTAATTTTAAATTACTCGGGACACACACATACATATATATATATATATATAGACATATATAATATCATATAATGATAATTATTTTCAAGACATTACAAAATAAGTCTTTCCAATATTGTTTGTATGTGTTTAATGTTCACTGATTTTTTGTTGAAAAAATAAAATAACATTAATGAAAATAAGTCAATACATTAGTGCAATTGTAGCTTATGTATTTTCATACTTTAAAAATTCCGTATAATTATATCATTATAAATATTGTCAAATACGTCAATCTCATTATATGCCACCAAACCATTGATCTCCCATCGTATCCGATTATAGAGTCGACTCTTGACAATCTTCATTTCTTGTTGACTATGTAATACAGTCCAAGAATAAAAAATCACATAGGAGAACTAATGACAAAACCATAAACATCAATAAAGCCTACGCTCTTTACCTTGTGCCTAGCCACACTAGAGGACACAAATCTAAGAACCATTAGTTATTTGATTAGCTTTATTCACAATATATAATCACAAATTAGTTGGCTTTCATCATTTCTTGTCGACTATGTATTATAGTCCAAGAATAAAAAATCACATATGAGAACTAATGACAAAACCATAAACATCAATAAAGCCTACGCTCTTTACCTTGTGCCTAGCCACACTAGATAACACAAATCTAAGAACCATAAGTTCATTGACTAGCTTTATTCACAATATATAATTATGAATTAGTTAGATTTCAATAATAGCATAAAAACGGTGGTAGCGATACCATTTGCATTCAAAACTATATGGAAGAAAGTTCAATGATCATATCCTAGATGGTTCATAGTTTTACTATTTCCTTCAATATTAAAAAGAGGAAAGTCATCCAATGCTTTTCTTAATATTCATAACGCGTCACTCCTATGTCATGCCAACGTCCGCATATAAATTTTATCTTAAATTCTGGGGTACAAAAACAACATCGTATTGCGTATAAAAAAAGGCTTCTGCACGCAACACCCCTCTCTTTGAGGACACACTTAACGCAACTATCATCTCCAATTTCTTCTCAGAACCACCCATATCTCTACTCCACCATTCTCCCAGACAACCATCCATACTTCTACTTTATCTTCTCTCTTTTCATTTTCTTTCTCCCAAGGTTGTCTCTACAAGCTGCGCTTAAAGCCAATTTCTGTATCTAAAAAACCATATAACAACACTCCCACTGAGTCTTTTTTCTTTCTTTCTGTAGAAGTTTAGATCTGTTTTTTCTCATTTCTTGAAAATCGAAGTGATTTTAGCTGGTCAGTTTTTATTATTTTGTTATTTACACTTCTGTATGTTAAAATAATTTTTCCATTTTCTTTATTGTGTGTTAGCGCATGTGAAAACGTGTTTCTTGGTTAGAGTTTAGCCTTTTGTTGTTTTTCTTGTTGGAAAAGGCTCAAACTCTATACTCTTACAAGGATTCAACATTGAGAGGTAATTTCTTAACTAACATTTACTACCATATGTAAGTCTGCTCGCCAAAACACCCTCATTGTGCCATGAGAATCATGCTTTGCGGTTACTGATCTATTCCCATTTGGGTTATTCTTATGGGTTTCTCATGTTACTTTTGAATTGAAATGAGAGCAATAATCTTACAACTATGTTATTTATGTTAACCTTTGTTGTATTTTTTTGGCAGTGACTTACAAGTGTCAGTGTAAAGAAAGATAATATATTTGCTGGAGACATAAGAAACCAATATAAAAGTGGAAACACTGCTGTGGATATTAAAGTTGATATCTACTCTAAGGGAAGAAAATATTATTACCATTAGAACTAAATGAATTGGTTTTTGTCTGTCCAATTTGTTATTGTGAATTGGCTTTTTGATTAATGGAAGAGTGACGTTCTCTTCTTAGCACACCAGTAGACTCTCTGTCTTCTGAATACTAATGTACAATATATCTAAGACGATACTTTTGCATCTCACAACCAAAGTAAAACTGATCTTTTACCTTCTACAAAAGTTGCAGTTTGCTTCAGTACACCCAATTACAAGTCTGGCAAGGTTAGCCCTGTGTGCTTTAACAGTGCAACTACTAACAGGTACCTATTTTGCAATAATTTTCTGACATACAATGAGTTTCTCTCTTCAATAGGTTTCTCTTTCCAAATGCAAAGGAGAAGTATTTGTAGCCATCCTATATGAGAAGTTACGAAAGAGGAAATTATAAATTAAAAATAGGATTTTGATAAGACCACTGTCGCATGACATGGACTTTCTAAAAGATGGGTTAATTGTTTACTATTGGCTTTTAGCAAGATTGTATTTCAATGTGTTTTCATCATGTCATTTTCTTCTATGACCCTTTGGTTCTCTAAGAAAACGAGAGGGAAAAATGAGACGCTGCTAAATGGCTTTTCTTGGATTAAATTCCATTTTAATATATATATATATATATATATATATATATATATAGTACATATTTTCAACTAAACAATAAAACCTATAATTTCAAACATTCCTCCAAAATCAATTGCAATGTCGAAAGCCCATACCTCAATCATGAATAATAATATAGAAAAGTAAAAGGATGGAAAATCAAATTTATACAATTGTAAAATAGTAAAAATGTCTAAATTCAATTTTTTTGGCCACCATACGAACAAAAATCAATTGATAAAATTTGGGCCCTACTGTTTATTGGACAATAAATGCATGTTCATATAATTTGGATTATCATTAAAGAAAACTTACCAATCATTTATTAACTCGACATGTAACAATCATAAAAATGCATCTCATCGGAAATTTTGAACCACCGTCTCAACAAAAGTTACGTCGGTCCCATGCATTGTGCGTACAATGCGTGGACAATAAATGCATGTTCGTTATAGTTTTGCTCTCCATGATGGAAACTGACCAAATTCTTCTCAAATAGCCACATAACACTCCGAAAAACGCGTCTCATTCGAATTTTTGGTAAAGACACATTTCTATAAATGCACACATTGCTACTCTTATTGTATCTTCTCTAACTTTTTTGCATTATTGGTACTACATCACTGGAATCATTTAGTCCAGAAATTCACTAATCATCCTTTCCTTGAACGTCAAATAGTTCTGTGTAAGTAGTGCCTCTCGATGTACATGATTGAAAGTAAAGCATAGATTGTTAAGCACAACAGAAACTAGAGGATATTGTATCATGTAAATCATTTATAATGATGATATGAGATTTAATGGAAACGCATTGCCGAAGAAATAATACACCCACAGAATTCTGACATCAAATCAAAAGCATATATTTTTTATCGCCAAAACGTTGAATGTTATTATCTCATATGGGAAAGTTAGAAATGGGACTAAATATCATGAGTACTTTATATAATCACATTGTTAAAATCGCAAAGGGATCGACAATAGGAGAGAAAGCAAGTGTGTTTTTTTAAACGAAGGCCAATGGCGAAGCAACCAAAGAAATAAACAAATAGATGTATGTACAAATTTGCAAGATAAGTTACTTGAATGGCATACACTAAAGCAAAAAACCTAATATAACAACGATTTTTTAATTACTCTTCTTGATCATCTAATCACTACAACAAAAATGGCATTTTGCAACACATAAAAGGCAACATTTGTTATTTGAATTGTTAAAGGTGTTTATCGTAGCATTCTAGTGAATGAATGCTACCATTGGTAAGCATAATTGAGATTTGGCAACATTTTTTAAATGTATGTTGCCATTGGTAAGCATAATTGAGATTTGGCAACATTTTTCAAATGTATGTTGTTAATATCGCCTTTTTGCAACGTTTCTTGAGTGTTGCGGAAAGTTCTATTTTTGGCAAAGTGCATATCGTTGTTAAAAGTTCATTCTATAGCAACGTTCACTATTGCGAATACTTAGATATATAGTTTTTCACAACGTTCGTTTACTGTTGCAAGAGGTTATTCTTTTTGCAACATTTACTAAATGTTGCAGAATGTTAAACTGCAGAATGTTAAACTATTCGCAAAATGTTGCAAAAAGAGTAACCTTTGGCAACATTTAGTAAACATTGCTAATATAATGTTTGTTGACCGTTGTTCATATTGTTCAATAGGCTAACTTTTAGCAACACTTATTAAATGTTGCTAATAGGATTATAAAGCTTTTAGACCCAACTCACAATTCACGTGCTCTGACCCAATTCAATTGTGCCCGTTAAAATAGTTTACCCAATCAACATTCCATTAAAATAGCTTTTAGACCCAACCCACAATCCATTTCATCTACTTCTGCCTCTCACAAACCCTACAGAGGATTAATGCAGAAGTTGCATCTCCTCAAGCTGCAAAGGGAAAATATTTTCACGAGGTGGGAACTGCAGAGCAGATGAAATGAGCTCGAGCTCAATTGCTCCGCCTACAGTGGAGGATCCTGAATCACTGGATTATTCGACGTCGGTGGAGGAGGAGTTGAAGTGCATGAAATGAACTCGAGCTCCAGTAGGCGTCTCTTCCTGACACCCCGACTTCCCAACCTTCCTTCGTGGGTCCCTCATCCTAAGTGAGTTTAGTTTGTGATGGCTTTACTTTTATGATTTCGAAACTTCTTGTTGTGTCCTGGGTTTTAAGAAAACTGGATGATATTTGATGGGATTATAATATTCATTATTATTTTGAGGTTTTTCATTTGTTGGGGATTATATTGTGAAGATTATGACATTGCTGATGGCTCTATCAGCCATCTGGATTAGCCTGTTGCTCACATCGGTAATTCCAGAGAGATATACTTGATTGGTGAGCTTCATACTTCTTGTCTATATATTTTTCTACCGGTATATTCTCTTCTCCTTAAGAACACTTAAGTCAGGCTATTATCTACAGTACATTTGCTTTATTCACTGCTTCGATCTTGTAATTTTATAAAAGTGGGGGCTGAGGGTGGGTAGAATTCACAAGCCATCAGTTGAAAAATAACCAACTTTGTTTGGTGTACTCTTTGGATATTCATACCTTTTAGTTTCATCTTGTAAGATATTATTGAAGCCAAGGATTTTTTGAAGACAAGATGGGTCCATGTTGGTTTGAATTGCACGACAGATCTTGGTTATTAGAGACACACCTGCAGTGAAACTATTTCCTTAAAAGGGCAACTCTTGAGATGATGGAACCTGATTTAATGTAAATCTCTTCGTTTCTTCTGCTAGGTTTTCTTTCCAATCCCTAATTTTATGACACTGCAGCAGTAAATAGGTTTATCAGCAGAAGGTGAAATCTAAAAGATATGCTATTTCATTTATCGTTGTTTGGAATATAGTTTCATTTTTCATAAGACTTTCTTGGAATACAGAGTTTTAGAAGGCTTGTGCTGCTTATTTTTTGGGATTGGTTAGTTGGAGGCATCAACAAATGAGGAATTGAATTTGAGGGTCACAACATTTAATCTGCCCTCAAAGATCCTTTGTAGTGTTTTTAACATTTAGCTACTGGTATGGTTTTTTTTTTTTTGTGAAATACATTCGTGTTTGATTGTTAGATTGTGTGGAGCTTAATCATAGATATTGGGTAGTGCATACAGATGAGATTAGGATTAAATCTTAACTTGCTGTGTTAAGGTGCTAGGAACACTCTCATGCATTTGGACAATGTGTTTATGGCCTATATTTTCATTGCTACCTTATAATTGGTTTTGAGTCCAAATAGAGCAGAGAAACTAGGGCACTGTCAATTTTATTTATTTTTATTTTTTTCATTTGGATACATTAAAATCGAGACATTGTGGTTCGGTGCTTTCAAAGTCTTTAGTTATGTGCATTCCTTTCATCAATGCCGTCTTAGTTTAATGCTTATTCATTGACACCTCAATTACCAAGCGTAGGAGGCTTTTGTTGTGCTAAATGTAATCAGTTTTGAGTGGAGTTTTTCCTCTGGGTGGAATAATCCTTTTTTGTTCCATTTTTTTTTTCAACCAGAAATAGTACTTAACTTCAAATGACCAAATGAAGGTTATTTGACCGCTGGATTTTTCATGGATAATCATATACGCAAAGACTCCTAGTTATATGACTTCATTATTGTATGTACTTGCAAGGGTCTCTTTTAGTTCTTCTAGTAAAATTGTATGACTTGATTCAATGCTTCTCTTGTAGCTTCATTGGAAATTGTGAATTGTATGGTGTGTAAATCAAAGAATGCATGAAGAATGAGAGGATTGAGTATGCCATTAAAGTATTATGGAGAAGGTTGGTGTTGGAAGTGTGGCAATAAACTCTTCATGCCTAAGAAGTTAATTTTTATTTCATTTTGAAACTCGTATTTGTTTAGGTGGTGTTGTATCACATTTTAATGTACAAGGATAAGGATTCAAAAATTTCAATGAAATTATCAATTTTTAAGCAATATCTAATTTTGCTCACAAGAAGTATTTTCAATTTTGCCATGAATACACCTGGGTATGTAGTTCATATTGATGTAAATGATACCAAGTGAAGCATAGATTGTGAAGAACAATAAAAAAAAAGGTATATTTTATCATGTATACCATGTATAATGATGATATGAGATTTAACAAGAAAACGGATTACCAAACAAATAATTCACCCAGGGTCAAATCAAAAACAAATCTTTTTTTGTTGCCCAAACATTGAATGTAATATTCACATATGGGAAAGGAAAGAATTTTCACGAAATACCAATAGTACTTTAGATATCCACATTGTTAATATCCCTAAACTGGACCATGGGGATAGTGTTAAGGGATAGAATCCCACGTCGAATAAAGATGTAAACATAAATCAACTTATAAAGTATTTAGTTACTCCTCTTAACAAAGTTGACCTTTTAAGATGAAACCTCAATTTTTAACATGGTATCATAGCCCGTTAATCTCCAACTAGCAATTCGATCCGATCAAACTCAAAAAAATTGAGCGCATGAATTTGAAGATTGGTCTGCTCAAACGAGCCACTATCTTGAGGGCATTTTAAGGGGTAAAATCCTAAATCAAATATAAATGAAAACATGGACAAATTTGTAAGAGTTTGGACTACTCTTCTTAATAATATTGACCTTTTAAGATGGACTTCAATTCTTAACATGGTATCAGAACCTATTAAGCTCTAACGAGCAATTCGATCTGGTTAAAATTTCAAAAGTGAGCATACAGATTTCAAGATTGGCCTGCTCATGGCTTGTGAGAGGGTATCGACTGAAAACGAGGTAATAGCTAAACCTAAATGACAGAATGAGCAAGTGTTAAGTGAATTATGAAGTAAAATTGGACATGGACTCAAATTTGTAGGAAATATATTTTGGGCTCAAATTTGGGTTGACTCATGAGAGTTGGAACCTAGTGCACTTATGGTTAAATTGAAATTTTTATTTTCAAAAATTAATTTAGTTTAGTTTATTCAATTTTAAAAATTTAGGGAGTTTCGATTCTGGTTAAGTTATTAGGTTCTGAGAACGAAATCAAACTTATTGGTTCTTGATTCTAGTTCCCAATAGGATATTTAATTATGAATAATCGAATCGAAATGCTAGGTTCAGATCATGTTGGTTCGGGAGTTTTGTTCGGCTCTAATTTTTAATAATGCAAAATGAGATCATAGTGGGATTGAACTTTGAGAGGGAAAAAATGAGCCATTTCTTCCAACTACTTTGATTCTTTAATATATATATCCTCAATAACGTTTTTCCTCTCGAACATCGAATGCACAATACATGCAATATGTAATGACACATGGATGGGCTACTAATTGTGTCTCTATTTTAACTTTTCCAATTTATAGAAAATCAGACCGAATCAAAGAGAATGGCTGGACTCATCCTCTAAAAAAATCACTGGAATGATCTAGTCTAGGCAGTCTTTAATAAATACTTTCCCCTTGCTAGCTTTGCGAAATTAAAGCATGTTATCTCCATATTTAGGTTGATTGATTTGGTTTATGATTTTTCTTGTACTCCTCCCAATTACTCCTCATCTTCAATTCTCCTATAGCACGTTATATCTAAAGCAAAACACTTTGAATCAGAGTGAATATTCTTGAGAATTTCCTTCATGTTCATAGACTCAATAGTCAGACTGTGATAAGACTGGAGATTGGTAAAATAATGTAATAGGGTAATAGGAAGATCATGACTGAGCTCTGATGTAGACATCATCATTATATTTGATGACAACAACTCTGTATAAAAAACTGTACATAGATTTCATAGGACTTTACCTTCATTTTCTCGGTTTCACAAATTGTAATATTTTACTTCAGATGGTAAGATTGAGAACACATGAGCCGTGGAAAAAAAGTTTGAATTTGTGGTAAAATTTTGTAGATATAAAGAATCTAGAAAGACGATGCATACAGAGAAAGAAAGAGAAAAAAGGCAGAGAGAGGAGTAAAAACTGTTTGCGGGAGTAAATAAAAAGAGCTTTGTGGGATACGACAAGTATTAATATGAAGGGCATAGTTGTCATTTTAATCAAGTGGTGTTGGTGTTGTGGTTGGTAGAAGGCAAGATCGATTGGCCTTTATAGTTGCGCCGTCTCCGAGAAAACCCAGTCAAACCCTTTTAAATAGTCATGTGACAATTATAAAAATGTTAAAATTCAGAATTTTTAGCACCATATGAACAAAAGTCAACATATAAAATGTGGATCCCAGATGAAAGTGTGTGTTCATTGTACGTGTACTATTATTGACCGAAACAGACCAATTTTTTTAAATAGTTATGTAGGTCCCATACTTTTGTGTACAACAGATGGGTGTGCATTATTATTGCAGTGTTAATGATGAAAACTGTTAGGTTTTAATGTAATTGGCAATTTTGCGAACAAAAGGATTGAAATTAATATTGTTTTAAAAGAGTTTTTAAAAGTCAAATGAATAAGTTGTAACATGGAAGTCCTAGGGTTCGAGAATGGAACAAAGGAGTAAACATTGCCTTAATTTTGCTAACCTATTGCCCGGCTATTGCTTGAGCGATAAAAACAGAAGATGCATCGCCTGCATGTCGCCTGGACTTCTCTCGAGCGAGACATCGTATTAGAGCACTCGTTCAAGCGACGGTATTATCCGAAAAAACCTAATTTGCATTTTTAAGGCTTTTTACACGGCCCATTCTACCTAATTGCCTTCAACTATAAATATCCCCACGCCTTGCACGAAATTTGGAGTTTGTTCATTGCCTAATTGCCTCTTCTCTATAACATATTCATATTATTAATATTCATATTATTCTTTGAAGATTTAAGAACATGTTCATGTATTGATTCAATCCATTTACTCTTGAGATTATACAACTGCATATTGGGAGAAAAACATCAAATCCATTGAATCTAAAACACCTACTTCCTATACATCCTTAGGAAGGTACTTCCTCAGTTGAATTTCAGAGGCTGCTGGAGGATGATAGAGATTGGACTACAAGCACGGGAAAAGTACAAGGACAGGACACTCTTGAAATTCCATTTGGAAGTGACAATTGTAGAAAATCGGGAGCTGGCGGGTTTCAGCTGATCTTGGAGGTTATAGGAATTAGATCATGAAGTTTAGTGGAGTTGGTTAGGCAGCATCTTGTTGTAAATTCGTATTGTCTATAGTGGAGTTAACTGGCTTGTTCCCAGAATTTTTACCTAGTTCGATTACTCCATCAACAATATTGTTGTTATTTATTATTTTCCCTATAAATTACGGCAATCCAATATAGGATAATTGAATTGATTATCTAATCATCTAGAAACAATTAAAAAGTGTCTTATTGCTTGTTAATTGTATAATTCCCCACGTAAGGTCGAACTTAATAAACTTTCAATAGATTTGAGTTGTTAATCCAAACACCAACAAACACATTTGCATCACAAAAAATCAAAAACTCAAGTATTTTTGTAGATATGGTATAGAATGCAATACTATCAAATAGTCTCCCCATCAATCTATTCTACTTCAAAAATCTATTCTTCCAAATTCCAACTCAAATCTTCAAAATCTCCCCTTTTTGTCACAAATGACGAAGGGATTGATAATTAAAAAAGCTTTAACATGCACAAGAATAATCAATGATTTGTAAACCTTCCGACATACCCAGTTCACATTATGATGGAGTAAATTGTAGAAGTGACCCTGTGTATAAAGTGTCACTAATCATTTGTAAGCAGGATTTCAAACTTTAACTTTGTGAGAAAAAACATACTAAACATCACTACCAATAAGTGAACATATTAAACGTCACTGCTAATAAGTGTATTCCTCTACTTATAAAAGTCAAATCATTTAAAGTACCTTAGAACATCTAAATAAAATCTCACTTTATATTGATATTTTCTTTTCTCCCCTAACTTTATGTACATATATTTTTCATATGTTTCAAAAACATTTTAAGCTAATTATTATTATTATTATTATTATTTCACATCTTAAGTGTAGGCTCTTTTCGATTATGCGACTAAGATAACCCCTATAACAAGTTTTAGGCCAGTTAATCCAAGTTAGTTGACCATGGCACCCCCAAAGGCTTAATTTCCCAAGTCAAATAGGCTCCGAAAAAGAATATAAGATGTTGAGCTTAGGTCTAATAAATAAGATCAATTCATGTTCAAAGTCACCTTATTAATATAACACTGTCATCCGAACTCTCATAGACGCGATAGTGTCTCACTAATAATATCATAGTGTATACATTGCAGATCATACATTAAGATGACAATACAAGATACTCCATAATAACCTAAGCAAGTAATGAAAATTATGCTATAGCTTATTAACTAAATTCATATTGATCACACCAAGCAAATTCAAGTGTTAATTATAATATGCTGTAAAGAATTTCCCGCATTTTTTATTTTTCAATTTTCCAATTTGTTTTAGATATTTAGTTTAAAACATGAATGCACCAAGCAAAAAAAAAAAAAAAATCAAACACACAAAATAAATTAAAAATGCATGAGATTTTTACTTAGAAAACAAATAAACAAATGTGATGCATGTATAAATCGATGAAATACAATGATAAAACATGAGCATGAATAAAAAATACCTAATCTTGATCTATTTCAAAAATTTCCATATCACTTTTCTTTATCCAAATTTGCCTAGTGACAGGAATATTTCCGATCATCTGTGTCATTAACTTGGTCAATTTACTTCCCCGATTAGTAAGGAAGTCAATTTGACCAATATAATCATGATTCTTATTTCTATTTAAGTTTTGACTTTTATTTTTATTCAAGAAATGACAACGCCTAGGCCTTATATGTCCTAATTCACGACACCTAGGCCTTATGTGTCCTAACTCACCATAGTGAAAATATGTAGGGATAAACTTAGGACCAAAGGTATGTGATCATTGACGTTGATTCCTAGGTGGCGGGTCCTATGCTATCTAGTAGGCTTCCATCCTACATATCTTTTATTATTAGGTTAAGGGTTATGCACATATTTAAGCTGGTCAGCATCAAGGACAAACGTGGTCTTGGATGTACTAGGAATATTATAATATTTTTCCTTATATCTTAGACCTCACTTATTACCAACAGCTTGCCAATTCCTAGAATGCTATCTTGTGTCATTGAACCACTAAAAGAAGCAAGAAGTTGAGACTTGGAATGCTCTAGATCGCTCAGAAGATTTTTAACCTGGATTTCTAAGGTTTCATTTTCAATGGTTATCCCAGTAGCTCTCCTAGAGGTCTTCTCAAGATCCCTTGTGAGATTCTTGACCTGAGTATTTAAGGATTCATTCATGGATTTTAACTCACTCAGGGTAGAGGTAGATTCCTGAATGTATGCTAAAAGTTTTATTTCGCCAACTCAAGTTCCGTGATTCTCGTACTTAACGATTTATTTTTAGTTAAAATATTAATGCTATCATCATAGATTCTATCATAAACCTCATGAATATCTCCCTGGATATCAGTATATTCTTCTGAATTCTCACTACTACCTATGCTTTTAGCTTTCTCACTCCCCTTATTAGATCAATTCCTAATTCTAGCAGTAAAGACAATATATTTTCTACTTTCTTCATGAGTGGATTCCTCATTCTGATTGTCCGAGCTAGACTCGTCATCAGTGAGAGTAGCATTCATAGCCTTATCCAGATTTCACCTACTGCTAGGGTACTCACTCCTAACTTGGCCAAAATCTCTGCAATTATGACATCTTATAGTTTAGAACTCTTCCTAGACCCACTATTACCACTTCTATACTTCTTTTGAGGTTTTTTTTAGTTCTAAATATTTTTCGAAATTTTTTAGCAAAGTATGCTAACTCCTCTTTATTAGGAGAATCTGAATATGATGACTCTCTATGACTATTCCTCACAGTATTTAAGGCCAATGACTTATCGTTTGTGGGTTTAGCTAATGTTAGTTCATAAGTTCGGAGAGATCCAACCAGCTCTTCCACCTTAATAGAGTCGATATCCTTACTCTCCTCAATAACAGTGATTTTAGGCCTAAATCGCTCAGGTAAAGATNGCCAATGACTTATCGTTTGTGGGTTTAGCTAATGTTAGTTCATAAGTTCGGAGAGATCCAACCAGCTCTTCCACCTTAATAGAGTCTATATCCTTACTCTCCTCAATAACAGTGATTTTAGGCCTAAATCGCTCAGGTAAAGATGTGAGGATTTTTCTAACAATTTTTGACTTTGGTATTTTCTCACTTAGGTTGAAATTAGAATTAACTATATCATTTAAACTCGTATAGAATTCATCAAATGTCTCATTGTCTTTTATCCTAATCTCTTCAAACCTAGTGGTCAACATTTGCATTCTAGATTTTTTAATAGCCTGAGTTCCCTCATGTGTGGTATGTAGAATATCTCAAACTTCTTTGGCTACATTACACATTGACACTAGCCTAAACTATTTCGGGGAAACTGCCATAATAAATAAGGCTTTGCTATTTCAGTACACTCACCTATGTTTGCTCTAATCCAATTAGCAACGAGAGTAGAGATTACTTCATTATTAACTGTAGAACTATGTGTAGCCTAACCATTCAAAACACTTAGCTAGATACGCTCATCCATAGATTTAAAAAAAACTCTCATTCTAACCTTCCAGTGTTCATAATTATTGCCATCAAAATATGACGAAATGGATAATGAAATACTCATCTAGAAATCTTGGGTCAGGATTCGAATTTAGGCTCTGATACCAATTGAAAGTTTATTAAGGTCGAACTTAATAAACATTCAGAAACAAACGAAATTCTTGTTATATAATAATGTAGATCATCAAAATGTGTCATGTTTGATATTTTTGAGTACACGAAAGTTGATTTAAAAGAACGTGGATCGTATGCATTGGGTAAATTGGTTTATATTACTATTTATTTTTAAAATTGTATCGATTAATTTCTTTGTGCTACTGTTATTCTAAGTTTACATGAAGTTCAAGTGACGGAAAAACTTGACTTGTTGATTCCCATAATTTTACCTAAACATCATGCGACCAAATCCCAAGACTTGTCGAATTTCCATAATTTTACCTCAAAGTTCAAGTGACCGAATCCCTTGACTAGTTAAGTTCCCATTTTATCCCACTTATTTTATGCGATCAGATTTTTTGACTAGTATTTGACCCCTACTTTGCAATTTTACATGTATTAGCAGTATTAGCTTGCCGTATTAGCATTTACATAATCCCAAAAAAAAATATTTAATTGTTATTTTCCATTGCTTGCTCTTATTGTTCATTATCTCTCAATTTAGCTGCTAATACAGTGCGTACAGTTGCGCAGTGGTTGTCTTGTCACTTCTAGTTTCAGTACCTTAACTATGGACTCCTTGCAATTTGGTGCACTCACCCATCAAATAGAAGCTATTCAAATCCACATAACTGTTATTCTTGAAGAGAGTAGGAGCATAGCTGCTAGTCTGAATAATTTTAAGAAAATCCCTCATTCGATTGATGTTGATAATTCTGAAGCGTCCTATAATAGACTCTATCGTCATCGACAAGGTGATAAAAAATATTTTCGACATAATCGTAGGAGTAATGGTCAGGTTCATGAGCAAGAACAAGGCCATGATCTTTACAGTACTTATTCTCTTCCACGTCTTAAGGAACGTTTCTTTGGAAACATTAAAGTAGATGTTTATACTTTTGATGGTTGCTTAGATTTTTAAGTTTTTACTCAATGATCGAGTATATTGCTCAACCATACATATAGCTATCTCATCAGTGTCGCTTCCTCCTAAGTCTATTAGGAGACCTTACCCGTAAAATGTCCCTCATGTGTTCTAAAATAAGGGTACAACTTCTGAAATTCCAAGGACTTCTTCGCACTTGTAGTGCCTCAACTATAAGGACTTCGGCCACATCTCTTCCAAATGTCCTAGCTGAGCCTTAGTCATTGAAGAATGAAAGAGTATAATAGATGAGCGATTAGAAGATCAAGTCTATGAACCTAAACTTGAAGAATTTGATAACTTGGATGATAGTGAGAACACCTCCTTAAGTAGTATTTGGACTTTTCCTATGAATCTACGTATTGTACCCCTTATTCCCGATACCTCTCAATCAAGTGTTGTATGTCGTACCATTATCCAACCCAAAAGTGCTACAGATTTGTGTAATCATGCCATTTTAAAGGAAAATCTTATGAATTCAGAGTTGATTGTCCCAACCGTTCAATTTATAAAT